>NDXB01003231.1:158300-180167 GCA_002631895.1 Agapornis roseicollis | reverse complement strand
TGTTAACTTCTGTATACCTTGAATGTTCCTCACTTTGTCCAGTTCTGCAAGCACTGTGTCCAGACCAGGACCCAGCACCCCAGTTAATGAATTCAAATAGCCTGTATTAAACCACACCAAATTGCCACTCACTTCTGTTACAGGAGTGAAGAGAACACTTGTCTTCTCCCAGTCTTTCTCAGATCAATTTGCTGCTGTGCCAGGGTGACCCACATCAAGCTTGGTGGTGATCCCAGGCAAACTCTGGCATGTATGGACCTCCCACCCAGGCTGCCTGCACTTACTGCCCTTGCTCTTGCATGCTGTTATTTTCAACCCTGTCTAAATGAGCAGAGAGTGAATGGGTGGAGGGCAGGGAGTGGATAAATGGCTTTATCCTCCTGCTCCTCCCTGAAATCTGCTGCCCGGCACTTGTGGCCAGCATGGAGGGAAGCCTGGGCTGGGCTGTGAGTCACATCCCACTCCCACTCCCTCTCCTCCTCTGGGCCGGGATCTGTGTATTCCCTGCCAGCAGCAACATACAGCCAAGGCCTCAGCCCCTTGCCTGTGGGAAAAGAGTCTTTCCTTGCTGTGCATACCCACTGCTGTTGCACAAACATGGAGCCATTTGGAGCCCTGCACTCTGTGCCACTGCTGGCAGCCACCCCGCTGCATAGCCTGGGCAATGGCCTCATCACAAGGAATTTCAGCATTAAAATTGGTTCTCAAAGCCTGAAAAAACACAGATACCATCTCATGATCTTGTAATACCTGATGCAGAGCTGAGTTAGCACGAGTTTGCAGTGAGGGCTTTTACTAACCTGCAGAAAGCTATTGCTCCTGTCCTGATTAACAGCAAGGAACTTAAACACGCTATGTCATTTTACTGACACCTGCATTAATGCCAGAGGTACACAGCTGAAGGTAGAGGCAGTAAGCATTAGGTAGCTTCTAAGTGTTAAAACCACCATGTCTATGGCCACAGCATTCCACCAGGAGTTAATTTTAATGCCTGCACCTCTCAAACCCTCACGTTATCGGCTGAGAGATGCTCTCCATCAGTGCCAGTCTACATTCCAGCTGTGCATGGAGTAGGATGGACCCTGCCTGGGCTGCACTGGAGGAGCTGTGTGATCAGAAAGCAGATGCACAGACCCAGGTACCACTCCAGCACTGCCAGCTGAGGAGCATCACACAATCAGGAGCCTGGCACAGAAATCATGCCAGGTTTTATTGTCAACACGCTTCTCATTAGTTGTTAGTAGTTGGAGGTTCTTTAATCATTATTTTTATTGGAGCACTTGGCTACTTTAAGATGACCTTTTGTTTGTTCTATCCACAATGTGCAGGATTATAAATGCACTGTAGGGCTGGTTTTGATTTGCCTTTCTCTGATTGTGTTGTTTGCAGAGATTTTCACATACTCCAGGTGACCCAAACAGCCCTGGCTTTTCAAAGGGGACATCTATCAACAGCCAGCACTTGTAAAATCCCACAAACACATGAACAGCATTGCATGGCCATGCCTTGGGCTTTGCTTGGCATTTGTAAATAACTTTGATATGGTTCTGTATGAAGGTGCTGTGCAGGAAGAAGTGCCTTTTCTCATGCTGCAGCTGTATGTTCTGGTTATTTCTTTCCTACACAAAACCTAAGCCCTCCCCACATGTGAAAAGGAGGGGAGACCCCTGCTCAGCATCTCTGAGGAAGGGGAGGCTTTTCTCACCCTGCCCTCTGCCCCTTCTCTCCTGTTGACTGGTGCTGCAGGGACCTGCCTTGGCAGCATGTAGGGAAGCCGCCCTGGCACAAACTAGTCCAGTCTGGAGCCATTAGTCATCCACTCATCACAGGCCTCATGGCCTGTGCCCTGGACAGACATGTTCTACTGCCTCGATGTAAACCCACCCTGAAGGGCCAGCTAGTGCCAGAGGGCGGTCACTGCACCTGCCGGCCACTGCAGCCCATCACCCTGTGCCCATCAGGGACCTTGTGCTTTGAGTGGCTTTGATGCCTGCCAAGGCATAGATGCCAAGGATTTGGGTGCAGGAGGACCTGCTGCAGTGGTGCTGGCCCTAAGCTGAAAAGCCCACCTGGAGCAAAAGCCCCCGTCCTCGCTGATAGGGCTGACCTTCTTCTCCCACTCTCCTGGCTGGGGCTGCACCATCAGGCTAGACGGTCACCATCACTTCTTAGAGGAGGTGGGGAGGGCTCAGCCTCCCCCCAGCCCATCAACATGCGGGCTCAGCCCCATCTCAACCAAGAGTTCTGTTAGATTTTCAGGAACTATGGGGTTCTTAAAATGGTCTAATCCTCTGTGCAGCCAGCAAGCAAGTCCTTATCTTGACTTAACCTACAGGTAAAACGACTCTGGTCATGCTGCCAGCATATTTCAAGGGTTTATGTCCACACCCCTGTGGCGTACGCGCTCCAGTATCCCTCAGGTAGACTTTCATCACAGGTTATGCTTCAAGCCTCTGCAATCAGATACGGTTATCTAAGCAACAGGGAGAAATATTTACCAAGAAGAAATTTAGAGGCAAAAATGGGGAAGAAAGAAAGAAGGGAAAAGAACTGAAAATGGAAACTCAACGTTACTCGAAATATGCACTTATGTTTGATAGAGAATTAATTTCACTTTTGCATTACTGGCAGTTCTATACCTGAAGATTTCTCTCATGCAGTATTTTCCTTGTCTTCGGTTTTGCATGGTAATTTGATTTTTAGGATATTTCTTTCCTCTCCCACATGTTTAGCTAATGCTAAGAAATCTTGTTGGTGAGGACCTCAAGAAAACTTGTATTGTGACAAGCTGAGGGTGTTGGAAGTTCTGAGTAATGTTCCTACATTTTCACTCTTCTTCAGTAAACATCCATTAATTCTTTCCCAGAGTTTCCTCTTACAGGTTGTTGTCTTGGCTATAATCTGCAAGGGATGGCTGATACCTGGGTACAGATTACTGAGTGGAGGTGTTACCACAAATTTGTTCCCCTATGTGCCAATAACAAACACCAGTCACCTGCCAAAGAAGCTCATTATGCCAAGAAACACCCCTTCCTCTGGACCTTTCATTCATTGTATGAGAAAACAAGACCTTGGACTTTGGGCAGAGCACCTCATTGACCTTGTGTTCTTCTACCACACTCTTTGGGGATGGCTGACAACATCATCCGTCCATCTGGTGTCCTGGTGGAGAAGCTGCTAAAAACAACAGCTCAGTAGCCCATCACCATCTATCACCATCGCTGCATGAGCATTACTGTACCTGTCAGGTGGGATAAACCCCACTGCAGTCTCCTGCAGCCACACAGCTCAGGGCAGGACAGACAGTGACAGATTTATAATCACTTTTCTTTTGTAACCAGGGGACAAAGAAAGAGTGACAAAACCTGAGTGGTTCTGTGGATGTGACCTTCAGAGGCAGGTTTGCATTTCACAGGCCTGTCTCCTTGCCTTGTGCTGATGGCACTCAGGTTGCCTCCTCCATGCTCTAAAATGGAGTTTTGCTTCTCTGATGGCAGATTTGGCTGGTTAATCACTGTGGGCTTCTCCAAGCTCCAGAAATGGAAAGCTGTATCAAACTCAGTGTTGTTACTGCTGGCACTGTCCACAGCCCTGTGGGATTCAAATGGGATTTCTGCTCCCTGCAGAAGTTGTTCTTCTGGCTGTTCTGGATGCACCTTGACTTGTGACTGCCATCTCAGCACCTAATTAAGGGGTTAATGGACATCTCCTCCTCCTTCTTGCTCAGTATCCTGGTATCCTGGACCCTTCAAGGAAGGAGAGCAGGAATGCATCTCATTAGGGATCTCCTTTACAACATGAAGATATACTCCTGGAATCATGCTGTTACCTTGTGAATATCTGATGGGCCGTGGGTTATAGGGACATGTTTGTGGGCACAGAAAGTGTTAAAAAGTACTAACTTACTGTGCTGCAAAGGCCATGTATTGAAAACTTGGGAAAGTATGTCAGGCAGCACAAATTTTGCCCTTAAGCAATATGTGAATTACTTCTTAAAATTAGTATCCCATGCTTATTAGGATTTCTGTTTTCATTAAGTTCCTTTGCTACCTCCTCAGTGTGTGTACATCGGACATGTATTTTTGTTCTTCCAATTACTGGACACTTTCTACCAGGCCCGCAGGGATCAGGGTCCTCTGTACTAGGTTTCCTACCCTGGGACATTGCAATCTGCAGGACAAGAGCTGTCAATGAGAGCTGTGGGCTCCAGCGCAGTCTGAAAGCATGTAGGTACATGCTCAGTGGCACCACCAGCCCCCAGCCAGCCAGTGCCAAGGTGAAAACGTTACCCTGATTATGCATAGGGGGAGGAGGTCAAATCAAGGTGAGACTTAAGCAGCCAATGTAAAGTTTTCTTCTTCATACTCGTCATGCTAGAGGGTCCCCCAAGGAAAAGCCCTGGGTAATGCTAGTATTCTGGGGTTAGACTGGGAAACCGAGCAGAAAGCCAACTGTATATGTGATTTCCCAAAAGGGTTTGGAAGATCTAGACACTGACAATGGGGTTGATGGGTGGGAGGTGATATGTGTCAGGACAAAGCCATGGAGGCATGCAAAACATGAGCTGATCTGATTCCTTCTCCATGAGCTTTACTAAATGCTGATGAGATGGATTTGGAGGCACAGTGGTTAGCACAGAATGGTTCTGAAAGCCCTTAGACATGGAGGAAATTCTAACAGTTCAGAGCTTGAGTGTTATTTGGATCATATACACTTCAGAAAGGCTGTTATTAAAAAATAGAAGAAACAGAAAATAGGCTGCTTGAGGAAACAGCGCAAGTGGAAGGGTAGGTCTTGGACACTGTCTGACAGAGCAAGACTCCAGGTAGCAAACCAGCAAGAAAATACTTTCTACTCAGCTTGTGACACATTCCAGAGCGGCTGGGTAAAGCTGGTGCTGGGAGGGTATGGACCATGCTGGGAAACATCACAGAAGCACCTGGACAAACCGAAACCCTCTGGACATCTGTGCAGCTCTCAGTCCTGCTTGCATTTGAGTTATGGGGTTTATGCACATGACTCATCTCTTGTAAAGGCAGGGGAAGAGCAGTTATTTGCCTCTGCCTCATCCTCTGCTTTTGTTAGTTTACTATACAATTTTGTTTTGCAGGTAGGCAGAGGCTTTTATTTTCTTACTGGTGCAGTTATTTCAAGGCTGAAGAAAGGACAGAGTTATACATGAAGGAGGTAAAGAAGGAGTCCTGATGCTCAAGGCCCTGCATATTAGAAGAGAGAACTCTGCCCACATAAACACAGGAGGCTGCTACAAAACAAGTTTCAGGCTTTCCTTTTGAAAATGTAGAATTTGCTAGCATCTCTTAAACCAAGAAAAATGCACCCATGGGAAGGGAGTGCCAGTAATAACAGGCCTGCACTCACATCCAGTGGTAAAAGAGAAACAAGCAGCAGTTCCCCTGAGGGAAAAGGGATTTTGGAAGTTAAACAGAACTGTTTATGGTTGTGAGTAGTTAAAAGGCTTCCTAGACACCATGGCTTCCCTCTCATATCCTGAGCACCTCAGGGTAATGCATTAGCCCTGTGGCACATGGAAACAGCACATCAAAGAGCTTGCCTTCTGCAACTCTATCCTCTTCAGGAAGACAGAAGACAGGAAACACCAGAACAGGGAGGTGGGTAAGTGTGGACAGATCCTGCTCTTTAATATTCCTTGTGGGGATTATTTACATGTTCTTTCTGTGCAGGAGACTGCTGGTTTCTCAAGACCTGATGCCTTTGTCTGCCCTAGTTGAAAACAACTACCATTATGGAATTTTTTTTGCTAAATTTAAGGCAACTCACACAAAAATGAGGCGAAGCTCAGTGTTGAGTCCTCCTTTACACACTGATCAACCCTCCCATTCTCATTTCTGCATTTGAATTATTTTGTTAAACTTGCATTGAAGACCTGTCTGTAATGTGACTTTTGGCTTGACACCAGGTATAAGTATCCTGCTCTAATGACATCTATATTCTAGTACTCCTCTTGCAAACGTGTCATGTAATCTCCACCCTCATCGATCCTGAATTAAAGACAGCATCAAAATCTGAGTCACTTCTTCTAAACATTAAGTGTCCATTTTGGTTAAACTGACGATGGCTCCCAATTTCACTCCATCCCTGCCCTTCCATTTTTCTAGTCTTTCTACCCTCCTGGCAGGGCCACACAGATGACCAGAGCATAGTCCAACATGTCTTTGTGTCTGCCTTTCACTTGGCTTTCATATGGATTTAGTCTCATGCCTTGTGTCAGGGATGCTCTAGTGGCCCCATTCAGTTCATTGTGTCCCCTTCTGCCCATCTCTCCAAATCCTGGCTGAGATCAGTGGCTGAGAATCTTGCATGGAGAAGCTGAGCTCAGAAGTACAAAACAGGTCTCCTAGCTGTTTTTACTTGGTGGAGAAAAACTTACAACCAAAGCAAATCTGGTTTCATGGCTAAGAGGCAAACCTTTCTTCCCCTGCAGCCATGGGAGATACTGAACGTGCAGAAGGAAGAGTTTTGCTGCACAGGCTGAGGGAAAGAAGACCATGAGGCAGCTTCCAAAGGCCAACTTTTGTTGCCTGGTTCTACACAGCAAGGCAGGAAGACCCTGTGCTGAAGGGACTACTGGGAGGCTACAGGTTTCCAGGAGATTGTGGCCAGGCCCTGTTATCTCCAACTTTACAAGCTGCTGAGTGCCAGACTTGCAGAGATGTTAGTTAGTGCATCCTACAAAGGGGATGACTGACAGGACAAAGTAAGCAGGAGCCCCTTCAGCTGGGCTGAAGGCTGGGATAAATAGGAAGAGTCCTTCCTTGAGAGGCAAACCAGTTTGCTGGATGATGAAGAAAGAGGTTCTCCTATAACCTAAATATGTCTAGCACAGACTCAATGGGGACCTTAAACATCATGAGACAAGGCTTCCCACAACTTGAGTCAGCTCTGTAATCCCCACACTGTACATTACCACACAGAGATGCACCCAAAGCAGCAGAAAAAATGGAGATTGCATCCCTCAGGATCCTACAGGCCTTCCTGCTGCTCCATAAAATAATATCATCATGCCAAACCAGGAAAAGCAGAGGGTGTGTCTGCCCTGAATTGCCCAACCTCTGCCCACTCAGCTGACATCTGTTTGTCCATTATGGAAAAAGGAGAGGAGAGGAGAGGAGAGGAAAGGAGACGAGATGAGACAATGGGCACCAGGACAGTTGGAGCATGTTGGCATGTTATCCCATGGTTACCTAGAAGCAGCTGGGGCCTTGCGTGGTTTCTGATATGGTGGGCTGCCCCTAGGTGTATTACACCTGATTTGACTGTCTGATGTGACACACAGGCTAAGCATAACCATCCCGTTTTACTGAGCAGGCATTAGACGGTCACTGACAATCAATAGTCCTGGCTGAATGAAAACTCTTAGACAACACTAATGGGATCAGCAAACAGGCCAGAAAGATGCTAATAGTCACTCATCGATCTCAGCACCCTCTCTCTGACAGCACCCCACAGGTTGTCCTCCACCCCATGGAGGATGTCATACAGGCCATGAAGAATGAGTTACACCTGATCAAGTTAAAGTGAGGCTATGATTTTAAGTAGGACCATTCTGACAATACTGGCCCAGCTACCCTGGCCCATCCATCTGGGGATGCTGGCACTGGAGGAGAGATTATTTCAGTGGCTTTGATTGATGGGGACTGAGAATCATCACAGAGCTGGGAACACCCCTTCTTCCTTTCACTTCCTGCAGGGCCTGGCGGCTCAACTTAGTCATTCTCTCCTGACAGGAAGAGGGGAGATCTCTCAAGACCTTCATTAGTCACTCCAGCTGCGTATCATAAGTATTTCTAAAGTTAGGCAAGCATTGTGGTTGGGGACAGAAGTGCTTGAACTGGAAAATGCTGCTAGCTTTCTGCTCAACCCATACCTATGTTGCAGAGTACAGTTTACTCAGCTTGCATAAGGAGTGTTTTCTTAAAGCATTTTGCTTTTGAGATGCTTCTGTGAGCACATGCTGGGAATGGCTCCTATTCAAATCTGGTAGCTGACATAGCAAAATCTTGCACTCAGTTGTTGCAAATCATTAATTTAAAGTCACAATCCATTTGGAATAACTCATGGAAACCCATTATTATTTTGCCACTGCTTGTTTTGCTGCTTAGACAACCAAAATGCTTGTGAGAACAGGACAAACTCTTGTTCTTGGCCTAAAAGGTGTGAAGAGCAGTAACACAACCCAAGTGAGAAGCAGCAAGATGTATGGGAGGAGAGAAAGAAGACTTGGGAGCTAAAGAGCCTCAAGACTCCCTGGTGCCTCAGTCACATGGCTCATGTCAGGGTTAAACCTAACAGTTTCCTGAAAGGCTTTTACCTGCTCTTTCATTTCATTGTAAGGTGCAAGGGAGGTAAGGAAGAATGTAATGTGATGGCCTTTCACAGCCGAAACACACAGAAAATTAAAACATATATTAAAGGAGTGTCACCATGTGATTATGCAGCTTCTATACAAAGCCATGAAAGAAGAGAGGAAAGCATTTGAAGGAGCTAAGTCATTTGGGAACTTTGTGGCTAATTCATTGCATCTTTCTTTGCATTTCATAACCTCACACACATGTTGCGTCTGTAAGGCGAAATTTTGCTCACATTTAAGGGTTAATTTATACAGCCTCTGTCCTGCAGAATACATAAACTGTTCTTTGCAGAGATGCATAAAATATTGTAAACATTTAATAGTAAATAATAATAGAGTAGGGAAAAAAAGGGCAAATCTTCAGAGGAAGAACTTTTCTTGTGGTATACCTGGATGCTGTAACAATGAAGTAGCTGAATTAGAGGGTTATACATACTTACTTTTTCCTGAATGAACTCTTAAGGAAAATTGACAATTTGTGTATTTATATAGCTCTGTATTTATATATTCTTTCTCAAATCCATGTCTATTACTGGCTGTCAAAGAAGAGCAGATGCAACTGTTTAAACTCCTGTGTCCAAACTGTGCTGTTATCCTTGTCCAGCTGCATTCAGTCAGCTCCTCCAGATGCAGACTACATGTGGCTTCTTGGACTTTGCTATCATGGCATGTGTATGCACATAACGAAGGTATGATCAAGCTAATTTAATTCTCTGACCTACACAGAACCCTCCTAATCTAACCCCTGAAATGCTGCCTGTACAAGATGTCTCCAGCAAGGCCTCTCTTGCTTGTTGGAAGTTGGCCTTCTTTCAGAAGAGTCTAACAATACCTTCCAAATCAGGGGTATTCAACCACACCTGCCCAATGTCAGAGATAATTATCAGCATGATTTAAAATTTTCAACTCTTGAACATACTGTGGTGACATTTGCAGATGGTACTGTTAGTATGCATGGGAGGAAACAGGCTTTTTGTTAATAATACCTATATCTAAGGTAATGCGTATAGGATTTGGCCTTTTCAGATAGTTGTACTAATACGAACTGTAATTACATCAGTACAATGATACCAGTGAGCTCCCCTGATACCCCTGCAGTGAAGTGACTTGCACAGATTTAGCTTCATTTGCAACTTCTGAAGGAAGTGTGAAGTACTTGATACCAGTGCTTTCCCAAATGGCAGGAGTCACTGAAGTGCAGGGTGGGGCTGAAAAAAGGGAACAACTTTAGGCTGCCATTAGCATTTTAGAAGAGGACAAAATACTTCACACCAAGTAAAGGTGAAAGACCATAAATACTTTATGTGAACTATCAATGCAGCTACTGTTCTTGCCACAGGGGTGCTTTGCAGATTGGACATTGAAGGGCAGTTCCCATTTCTCTTTCTTAACATGTGCTCTACACTGTGAAAGCCCAAAGCATCCGTATTTTGCATGTATTAGCCCAATGAATGGAACCACTATCAGAAAGATGCCTTACCAAATGCAGATGGAAGATGTCAAGAGGAGTCTGACACCCATTAATTCTAGAGCTAATTTTAATGTTATTTAATTACCACAATGAAGAATGGAATGAAGAATCTGTGGCTCAGTCCTGTTCTCATAGCATTTTATGAGAGGTTTGGCACCAGCTTTCATGAGAACAGGGCTTGGTGTCACGCCTTCATATGCTAGTAATGAGAGAGAGATTGCCAGTATCTGTATCATCTGTAAAGTCAAATGGTCTTTGCAAAGCAAGCAAATGTGCTGAAGCCAGCAAGAGGAGGACCTGCAAGGGGGTCACTTATATAGGGAAGAGAACAGATGTCAGAACAGTGGGAATATGACAGTGTTGCATTAACTAGGGTATACAGAAGCTGTGTATCCAGCCCTGCCTACCATGCTGGATCTCCCTCAGAGACCTGTGCTCAGGTCCAGGAGCCTGTAAGAAAAAGAAACAAACTGAAATCAATCTATAGCTGATGAAAACACAGGGTTTTGGTGTTAACTATCAGCCAGACAAGTGGGAGATAATTAAACCAAACAACCCCAAACAAACAAAAAAAAAACCAACACACACACCACCACCAACAATCAAAACCCCCCAAAGATCCAGCACTGCCAAAACATATTCCAAGGTTTTGGGGTATTTGAAAACAATGGATTCTGGCATATGAAAAACAGAAGGGTCTGAAACAAAAATGCCCTAGAAATACAATGGCTTTTACATGCACGAAAAGCAATGCAGAAATGGTTTTCAGTTTCACTTGCAGTGAGCTAATCTATCAGCCATGCAGTACAGGAGTAAAGGTCCTTTGGAGACTGAAGTGAAAGCGAGAGGTGTCTTTGTAGACAATGAGATCCTCTCTTCGGGGAAACATTGACATTAGTGAAAAAAGAGAGACAGAGGAAGGAGGGACAACACACCCTGAATCTGGTCCCAGGAATACAGAAGCCAGCTGTCAGCTGGCCACTGACTGATGAGGATTACATTGGACAGACAAGCAATCCTTTCTGGACCTTCTTCCAAGGCACTTGACAACACAACAAAAAGAGAAAATGGGTAAATACAGAGGTGGGCCAGAAAGCATGGCATGGCCAATAAAGTCTGGTCAAAGCAAAGGCCGGTATATATGCTCACACAAGATGTTGTGTGTACTGGGCTGACAGCACAGGTAGAGCTGACTTCACCTGTATACACTGAACTGAAGTGGCCAAGAGGAAGCCTGGGTTCATGCTGAACATTAATAGAAATGCAGACTTACAAGTTGACACACCTACTTTGAAAATCAGTAATTCTCTGCTTGCAGAAGTGCTTGTCTACTCCTAGCATTGACATCAGATGGACAGTGGAGCAGAACAGAAAAAAAAAGGACAAGATATATACCTATTTCTCATGTTTCTGCTGCATGGAGATAAGTGATAGAGATCTGGGGAGATTGGGGAATGAAGTAACAGCCAGAGAACGGAGGGTCAGTGAGAAGCCTAAGCCATTTTAGGTGAAAACAAGAGGCTAGCTTATGAGATAAGAAGCAACCAGAGAAGATATCCTTACAGGGGACACAGAAATCTCACAAGAAGTGAATGGATCTGGCAGGGAAGGAAGAAAGAAGAGCCAAGAGCCTAGATGATGCTAGGTAACATGCAACAAGGGTAGAGGCCTCTGGATGATATCTTAAAGGAAGAGAAAACTGGTTACAAGCAAGTAGTGGAAATGAAGGGAAAAGGAGAGCACCAGACAAGAGCTGCTCCATATGTAAGATTGCCAGGGGCAATCTGGGACATACAAAGCAAGTGAAATGCAAAGCCTCTGGGGAGTTCAGGAGCAGCTTTGGAGGAACCACAATAGGGAGAGTTACTGTAGGACAGAGTGGTAAGAACTCTGAGAAGAAAGCTGAAGACCAGGTCCAGGGCTAAAGCCAGGGAAAAACAGAGAAGGAAAAGGTGAGTGAGAGAAACTATCTGGGTTCAGGAATTGCTACAAAGAAAGAATGAGAAGCAGGAAGAGAGCAGAAGATGGGGCTAGATGAGATCAGGTCCCAAAAGTGCAGATTGGTACAGAGAAAGGGCAGAAGTAAACAGCATGGTTGAGGAGCCATGAGCCATGCTGGCAGCTAGCAGCAGGAGCTTGCTTATTCAGCAAGCCAGGGCGTAATTAATTAAATCAAGTTAGGCAGCAATCAGTCAGTTAAATCGGGTAACAATGACTCAATCAAGCTGAACTGGGGAACAATGAACTTATTACATCAAACCAGGAACACCAAACTGATTAAATCAGCTGGGAGCTGCCATGGGTCCATCCAGGCTCTGGGGTTGATGCCACTGGGGCAAGGAAATCTCACTGGAGCTTCCTGCTCTAGGAGAAACATCACAACAGCAACTGTGCATCACTGCTGACAGCCCTTCTTGTCCCCCTTCGCCCAGAGCGACAAAGGACACAGCAGACTACAGCTGGTCTGATTAAATACTTCAAATAAAACAGAGGGGTGGGAAGATGGAAACTGTCAGCTTCCAAATTAGCAACAATCTTCCAGAAATTACTGGGTTGCCTAAGGATGGAGAAAGCTCTGCCTTTAAAATCAAGCTGATGCTGGACATCCAGAGCTGTCTTCTTAAGAAATCAACTGAGAGGCTTTGGTGGGTACCTGACATTAATTTAGTCTACCCTACCTAGTCTGCAGGAGAGGTAAGCTTCCCAGTGTTGTTCTGGAAGAGCATGGAAATGTACTAAAATAGTTGCCTATGTCCATTTTGAGGTAAAAAGTGCAAATTATGTGGACTGGTGTGAGTCAGGCTGGTCCTGTAGTGGCAGTGCTAGGAACCACTTCCATGCCCTTTTGTTAGTCCCCCACATAATTTTTGTGGTTTGGTGGTTTTTTGGTTCTCTTCCTGTTCCTTCTTCTATCTCCAGAAGCAGGGAACATCACTAATGTATGTTTCCCTTGAGCTATTTGAGGAATGTCAGTTAACTGAAAATTAAAAAGGGGAAGTCTCATCAATAAGGACAACCCGAGGTAAAAAAGATAAAGGAGACAGTCATCTGTCCCGTTATTCAAAAGAAGTGCAACCCTGATCATTCTGCAAGGAACTGTAAGGCTCTTGCAGGTGGGAAAAAGTATTGCTTGTCATAGCAGTACTGATGTTTGAGAAGCTGTAATGGTTAATAAACAGTGATATGCATGGACAACCTTTATGATACTGCACACTGTCATTAAAGCAATTATACTGAAAAGGAAGTGACTCTTTGGGTGGCATTTCTGGCTAGATGAGGTCCTGGGATTTGCCAAGAGTGTGTAAATCAGGACTAACACAACCCTGTATGAATGCTGGACAGGAAATTAAAGTCAAGTCTGAAGAAAAGCAGCCTCCTGAGCAGCATACAGCAAAGATGGTGCTTCATCTGAGAATTAGTGTACAGTAGCTGTACTGCACATATGCCTGTTGTCCCCCAACAAATGTGCCACAAGGAAGCATGCCCTTTGAGACACACCTGCACAACAGTTTCACACTGAGAGACTGGACTTCACTTTCTTTTTCTTCCTTTGAATAGTCAGAGGGCAAAGAGAGTCCAATTAAAGTTGTGAAAGTTTGGAAAGGAACCAGGCATTTTCAGGGTTTTCAACCTCCCAGTCTTTAGCACAATATTTGAGCAGTGGTCTGCCAAGAGAAAATGGAAAAGAAACTTCCTGGTGGTTTGGTTGGGTTTTTTTCTCCTCTTTTATTCCTTCTGAATAATAAGATGAATGAGAATTTGGATTTTTTTTTTTTTTGTACAAATCTTCAGTCTAATGAAATGCATGAAAATGAGGTTAAATTTCAGCCAAAAGTCTAGTCTTTTCACACTTGATTAGAATGGGCAGAAGGAAAACTTGACTTATGCCAGTATTTTAAAAAGTGCTTGTGATTTAAATGCTTTTACAGGATAGTCAGCCTTGCCTGTGTAGATGATGTTATGCACTACCAAGGAGATTTGCCTTATCCTAAAGTTAGGCTTTATACCTAAAGCTATTCTTGGTCCTCAGTATAATGTTGTTACATCTCCATTTTCTTTTTAAAAGAAGTATTTACGGAGGTGTTTATTTTTTATCTGCATCATCATGTGAGGCATCTATTGACACAGAATTTCTGAACCCCATAACTTTAATTTTCCTCTTTGTTTATATGTCAATAATAGATAGTTTCTATGTTAATCCATCCCTCTATTCTCCCTTTTTACTTAAGAATTGTATCAATGAAATTACTTATGCACACGGTAGTGCACAGCTGCAGCCATTACAGGAGGACAGCTTGTGATCATTCAAGAGTAATCAATTTACATGTGTTTATTTCATAGGTTTATCAAACAGTACTTCTCATACGCTGCCTAATACTAAATATACAACATTTCTCATCTGTAAATGAGCAATTACAATTTAGCTCTGATTACTAAGTAGTCAAATTACTAAATATATTTAATTTCCCTCCCATAATTAGAAAAATCGCATGATTAAAACTAGGAAACTCTTTTTCTATTCCTTTAAATTTCTGCACTCACATGTGTCATTCTTTCTACCTTGTGTCCTTTGCATCATCACTTATAATCAAAGAGCACGCTGATGTTACCAGGTTGGAGAAGTAGCATTTGAGATGAGAGATTAAAAAGTTACCTGGCAGAAGACAACCTGGCAGTCTACCACCCATTCACCCAGTGCTCCCCTTGTGGTTCCAGTTAGAGAATGGTTAGTGTGATATTGTCTCATTTTTGAAACACAGAACATCACTAAAGACTTTTTCTTTGCTTCCAGAACTGGGTGGTTTTGCCTTGGGATAAACACCAGGTGTTGGTCTCCAACCATAACATCCTCCCAATGGCAGCACAGTGAAGACCTGATGTAAGGTCATCACTAACAACCTCTTTTTAATCCACCTTCTCTCAGAGGTCCACATTGTACCCCTGCTCACTCATCTCCAGCTCATCTCCTTTAAGCAATTTTATAGCAACATCCGTAGGGTCCTGTTTCCAAGAGCCTTTCATAATACTTTTCTTATAGAAGAAAAAAACTCCTCAACAGCAAACACATCCTTGAAAAACAGCGCAAAACTCAAAGTCCTCTGCTGCAGCTAAACATACCCAATGTTTAAAGTAAATCAATCTTGGAATGACAGAGATGGGACATGTTTTAATTTTTCAAGGTCACTGAATCAAGCTAGAAGGTGAACAGAAAGGGAACACACAAGTTCCAGATGTCTCTTCTACGCTTTTCTTACATTAGGATATGGGCTTCCCCTTTTGCAAAATGCAGATGCACAACCAGGTCTAGACCCTTCTTCACACACACCATACACATGAACCTTGAACATCATTCGAACACACAACTCCCACAGAAATGAGTGAACACAGGAAGACTCAGGCCTCAGGTATTTATTGCTTGTCTACCTCAGCCTGGTCCTATAGCTGCTGCAGTGAACTGACTCCAGTGCTGTGTCCCCCATGACCAAGGTATGACTATTGAATGGCCCAAGTTAAGAGCTGACCCTGCTTTGTCCAGTAGGTTGGACTAGAGGTCTCCTGAGATCCCTTCCATTATCAATCTTCCTATGGTCCTAACATGCAGGTTCCACAGATCTAAGTGCAAGGATAAGAAGGGGTGGTGGGGGAAAGATGAGCATCACACAGACAGAGGCTAATGTTTAAACCACAGCTGATTGCAATTTCTTATCTCTCTGGTATAAGATTGAGTTGCTTGTCCTAGAAATTTCTACCTCTTCTTCCTGAGCATGAGAACAGTTAAGCCATTGACTTTCACAAAAGATTTTCCCTGGTGTTTTTATTCTAGGAAGTGGATATAAATGGCAGAACTTTGCTGAAAATCATCCTTCAAGCCCTTAAACTTAACAAGCACAAACACACACATTTTTCACCCAAAGCCAGAGCAAATACACTGTTGTTGCAGTTGTGCTGTACATTTTCTTTGAAAATTTAGTCAAGAGGATTAGGAACCACTTATTTAGTTTGATGTGTGTGCGTGCAAGACAGAGAATGCAGTTTTGGGCAAGGATTTTTGAACCCAAAGTAAATTGTTTCCTCAGCAACTGTATTCCTTAGAAACAGAAAACTTTCTAAAATAGGGCTTTTCTACTGACAAATATCCACAGCTTTGTGAAAGGCTGCAAGTTTACAGGGCACTGCTGCAGCATTTCAATTGCACTTGAAAACAAACCTCAGAAAGCCAGAAACTACTGCCTCTTCCTTCTGTGTTTGGCCAGTAATTCCTTAATAAATTCCAAGAAAAAAGGCCAAGGCTTTTGCTGTCCCAAGGCCCTTTTGAATACCTGGATTTAAAGAGATGGGAACACGACCATGTTATCATAAACAGACATGCATTTCCTCTGAAAACGAAATAACAAACCCACACCTGTACAGCTATCTTGATTTCCTTCCCCTCATGTTCTCCCCCTGCAACCTCAAGCCAGCCCTGGGCGGCGGGAAGCGGCCACGGGGCACACGCGCCCCACCGCCCCAGGCGGGACACAAGTCCTCCTGCCAGCTCTTCCAGCCTCGGCTCAGCCGTCCCGTCCTATCCCATCCCTTACTGCGATTGTCTTCCTCTCTTGTTCAAAGCACAGATACCCATTCTACCCCCTCCCCAGGGTACAGCAATGGGGATGGGCGCCAACCCCGCCCCGGGCTCTTAACCGCCTCCATGGAGAGCCTGAGGAGCCGGGCGGGGGTGGAGGCGGGCGAGGGGCGGGTTAAAAGCGGCGGCAGGTGAATGGGGAGGGACCTTAAAGCTCAGGGGCGGTGAGACTGGGACCGGCCGCTCCTGAGGCACTGGCGAACCTGCGTTGAGCCCCGCCGCGGTGACTGGTCCGGGAGCTCCCAGTGGGGCTGATCCCCTTCTGCTGCTGTGGGTACGGCTGAGGCAAGTGATGGAGCGCGGCGGGAGGGGGCGAGCCGGCAGCTCCACCGGGGGCGGGGGAGGCCGAGCCCGCGCGTCTTCCGCGAGGAGCGGGCCCGGTAGCGGTGGGAGGGCGGTGGGCGCGGCGGGGCAGGCCCAGCACTCACTGCCCCGTGTAGCTGCAGTAGCCGCCGCCTCCACACTTGTTGCGCTCCAGTGTGGGGCCGGGGCCCATGGCAGTGGAGTTGGGAGCTCTGGTGACGCTGCTTGCCTTGGAGCGGGCCGGGCATGGGGCCGGTGGCGGGGCGCCGTGTGCGCTGCCCGTAGTGCTGGGCAGGATTCACCCCCGCTCCGCCCGGGAGGCCTCGGCTTCGCTTCCCGTGCTTAAGCATAAGAGGAAGTGCTTGAATCCTGCGACCGGGTTTAACTGGGAGTCCTTTTGGCTCTGTTAATTATGCATTTAACTAACAACATCTTTTTAATCCACCTTCTCTCAGCAGCGCTTTGTAAGCACGTTATGTGAAGTACCCGACCAGCTAGAGCACCCAAGGAAAATCAAGCCTTCTGCAATTACAGGTAATTTGCGACACGCCTACAGATGTTAAAGAGAGCTGCATGAAGGTAAACAGCTTGCATCAGTAAAACTGACAGGTCCTGTGAGTGTCTGATCACACACTGGAAGCATTCCCCAGAATTACAGGGGGAGTAGGAAATTAGAAGTGTGAGTCAGAAATAAATGTATTTCTGAGTATCGAGGCTGGATAAGATTGTATACCGAAGGAGTACTCCAGCCCTTAAATAAAGTGTGAGGGACATGTTGCAGTAAGGGCAGGCGTGCTTGCTTGGTTCATTGTGGTAGCCGGTAGCTGACTGTGCACCTGTGGCATGATGGGCATGCCTGTTTCTCTCGTCACTGGGCTTTCCTTGTTTGGGTGTTTCTTTTCTAATCTCGTATGTTGAAGAGACTATTTTTTATTATATTTTTTTTCCCAGTAGAGGAATTAATTTCTTTGGTTTATGCTGTATTAGTTTTCACCTCTAAGAGAGTGAATACTGGGTTAAAAGAAGGAAGTGGCCTTTTATCTTAAGAATGCTCATTTAAATTTATTTTTTGTGACTTTGACCATTAATGGGATTCTGTTAGTTGTGGCCTGAATGAAGCTATATAGGGGTTTGAACCCAGATTCTGTTTGGGGTTGTCATGATCTCACGGTACATGTGTGCGCTGAGTTGAGAGTGTATAAAATAATGTTTTCATCTTTTATTTTGCGAATGAAGTTATGTGGTTTCTTACCCTTGCACTGTTCAGCCTGGAAACCCGGCTTGCCAGCTGCTTATCTTCAAGACCCTCAGAGGAAAGGTAGAAGCATGTGCATGTGATTATGTCAGGTTTATCTCAGTGGACAAGGCAGTGGTGGGCCAACCCTCATCCTATGTTGGCACCTCTGTGTTTCAGCTGGGCGTTTCAGTGTGATTTTTCTAGGTGGAATTTCTGACCCTTCCGCAGAGCTGTAAGGTTGCTGTGTGTGTCAGGGGTTCCTGAGAAACTTAAATCCTCAGAACTGACAGCCTTATGATTGATAGGACTACATATCACAGGGCTTGTTCTCCCAACTTTCTGAGGTTTGGACCTCTGTTGCTGTTCTGTATCCCTTGAAGCATAACAGGTGGATTACTTGGGTAATCTCATCTGTTTTGTGTAAAAAGTAATTGTACAATGAAGAAGGTAGAGCGGACATCTCGGTAGCTGGAAAAAAGCACACTTTGAGCTATACTTATGAGTTTCTTAATCACAGTCATTGCATAAGCTCAGTTGGTACCCATGAGTAAAGAAGATGCTTTATAAGTTGAGTCTTTGTGTTGTTCATGTGAACAGTTTCAGTGAGATCAGTGGTCCCCAAAACTGCATGAAACAAGAGCATGGGTCAGATCTTTTTCTTTTGACATTTTTCCTTGTTCTTTTCCTCTCTGCTTTTATTTGTTACTTAATGATGGATGATGAGTTACCTGAAATGAGGAGAACTGTGACTCTTGGCTAGCTAAACACCAGTTCATGTAAAGGGAAACCTTGAAGTGATGATACATGAAGTGAGATTAAGTGCCATCAAAACAGAAGGAATGTGAAAAAAGAAAAACACATCTATGAGTTTATGATAAAAGTTGAAAATTCATTCTGTTCTTACCTCATACCAGTGTCTCTTCCTGTAATAGGTTTTTTTTTTTTTTTTAAATGAAAAAGTTGCTTTTGTCTTCTGATGAAAGACATTATATAGAAAGCAAGGAAAAGCTGTACTGCAGTATAAATTTTAGGTTTTAGAAATTTAATTAGCATTTTCAAAAGGGTGGAAGTTCTGTCTGTGTGTGAAAGACACTTGTCAATTTTGTAGGAGATGTTATGTTGAAGTGGGAGTGGACAGATTTGTGGAGGGGAGGCAGACATTTGCCCAGGTCTAGGAGAAAAGAAATGGGAATTAAATAACAGGTTAAAAAAGCCCCACATAACTAAAATTTGCTATTTTAATGACTGGGAGCAGGGCATGGTGTGTATAAAACTTTCTTTAAAAGTATGGGAAATAAGAGATTTGCATCAGAGAAGACAGTCCTGGGGAATTTGGCTTTCTTTCAAGGTGGGAAGTTTAAAGCTCATTTTGGAGGAAAGGTTTAAAGTGGAAAATAGCAGAGAGGTGCCAGATTCTAATAGGACTTGTACTGTCTTGTTATGCCTTCAATTGTAACTGGTACTTCTGATATCTTTCCACAAGCTGAGTTAATTTTATGCAGAGATGTTCTGGAGGATGGTAATCTTCCATTTACAGTTGTAGGCTAGTGAAATAACTATAGGATTTAACTACATAAATATTGGGTCCTAGTCTGTTGTATTAAAGGCTAACTCTGGGTTTCACGCTGGGTTTAATTAAGCCAAAGAATGCCTCCTGTTTTTATAAACTTGAGTAGAAGAAAAGTACAATGCTTGCAGTGTTCAGACCTGCAACTGTCAGAGGTTTCCTGTTCCTGATTAGCCTTTGCCTGTTCTTGTGTCAAGTCAGATATACTGCAATTCCTCTGTCATGGCTCTTCTGTTCTCCAGTTTCCATTCTGATCTGGAGATAAGTGTTCAGAACAAGTTTAAGACCTACTAGATGGAACTGTGATTGTTAGACTGCTCTTCTGAACTTTATTCAGCTTTTTAGGAAAGAAGTAGAGTTGTTGGTATTTCAGTTCTACAGCTGCATGCTCCTTTTAATTTTTTGTCTACACCTGTAAAACTAAAATAGCTGGAAGCTGCCTGTAATAATGAAATCAAAGGATTTTGACTGTCAAAGCCTGAGTTCAAAGTTGCATCTTCTTGCAGTTTGAATTCTGCATTAAAGCCTTAGCAATGTAGAGAGCTGTATTCTGTTTCAGGTAGCACAAATATCCTGGATGATTGAACTGAAGTGCTGTACTTCCAACTTTGAACTGGTACTTATCTGTCTTGGTCTACTGATAAAAAAAAGTAAGAGTCTGTGGAGCCTGTAATTGTAGTGGGGCATTTCAGAGCAGGACTGTGAGATGGTGAGATCTTGTTATTTTCAGTTTAATGTCTGGGAAATTGAGGAGTGGGGCAGGCTAACAACTTGGGTGGGAAGCTTGAGAGAGTTGGCAAGTAATTGCTGCAATCTGTATGCAAACCTTTCTTGGTGAAATAAAATGATACTGTCTTTGGAGATGTTAATATGTATTTATTAGAAGCTTCTTTGGTTCAGTAATGGCAGTGCTGCTGTTCTTGTAGTACAGCACTGAAACTAATTCAGCAATAGGAATAACAAAATTACACACTAGTAATTAAGTGCTTTGCTATTCTGCTTAGCAATAAACTAGACCTCAGTTTGGCAGTGTGAAAGTATGTCAGTAAAAAAACTGCTGAAATACAGATTTGTTATCTTAAAATCTGGGTATGAAACAGCATATATATCTCTTAAGACACCTTCATGGTGGTTTTCAGCTCGTATATGAGCTAGTGTTCCCAGCATAACTGTAGATTGAGACCTGAAGGGGAAGTTGTATCAGCAGTGCCCTTATATGCTGGACCTCTATACACAGAAATACTTACTGCGTGAAGCTGGGTCCTAAAATAATTTTGATAATGATTTTGGGTGTTACACAGCTTATATGTCCTAAAGGTTTTCAATAGCAAACAATCTGCACTAGATCTGCTGTGCTCAGGAATCTGAGTTACCTTTGTCACCAGCTTCAGGGGTGGGAAGGGGCACTTGGCACCAGTGCTTTTTTGCTCAAATGTTATCTTGGTTAATGCATTCCCACTTCGGATAAAGTGACTTCTGCCTTGGCAGACTGCTGATCTTGTATCAGTATTCAGGAAGCACTGCTGAAAGTGGAGTGTTACATCAAACTGGTAACTCTCAGTACACCCCGCACTGAAATTCTGATAGGAGTGGAGGCATTGTGAATACCCTCTATGTTTCTGTGTAATTCTAGTAGAATAATTAAATTGGTATCCAGTTTGTAGTTGTGGGGTGATAGGTATAATCTCACTCTGAATTTATGCCAAAGTTATTATACTATGGACCCCTTCCTGAGTAGAACTCCCTGTAACACAAACAAATATTGTAGTACTTACTAATGACTCTTCGTTTTGTTGTTGTTTTTTTTTTCTTGATAACCTCCTATAGCAGCAAGCACCATGCCGTATATGTGAAAGGAATGTATCTTTTGTTGGTTTTGCCTTCACTGTATTCTAGTTGTGGTTTGAAGCTGTGGGTTTAACCATTGACAGATCATTTATCAATGTAACAGTATTTAAGAGTGAAAAAGGAACAGTTAATGAGCTGTGCTCATGAACACAGGAGCTCAGTGATAATTGTCTTTAGTGTTGTGAATTGCAGGGATTTTCACTGGGTGTAGGCACCGCACTATTATTGCGGCCTAATGTAGGCTTGCAGCAGCTAGCTTTAAAGTAGAAGGCAGTCTAGCCACGGTAGCACAGAGCTCAAAACACTGCCCAGAAGCGGGAGAACTATGGAAATAATTAAGCTGTTCTCTTGCTGCTGTTTATCCCTTTAGTGAAGAAAAAAAAAAAAAACCAAACCCAAAGAACGCCCCCGCTGCCACCACCACAAA
>NDXB01003231.1:131362-158173 GCA_002631895.1 Agapornis roseicollis | reverse complement strand
CAACCCCCCTCAAAAAAACCCCAACAAACAAGCAAACCACAAAACCCAGAAAACAAACCCTCAACAAAACACTTGCTTATGTGCCTTTGTGTTGTGTGATAGAACCATTTATCTTGTAGTGATCATTTATGATTTTAAGTCCTTCTGTGACAGCCCAGGATCACTATTGTGATCCCCCAATTGCTGAAATGAAGCAGAATGTTCAGCTGGTAGAAGAAACAAAGATCTCAGCTGAGGCTTGGAAGTGCTTTGGTCATGTCAGTCGCATTTTCCTTTTTTAAAGGAAAATTTAACACTTAATGCACTCCCATGTTAGAATGGGTTTCTAAATACTGATATTCAGACTCAGTGACCAGCTGTCTTCTGTTCTTCCCTGCTTATTGCTTTATAATCAGTTGTTAATCTCACTCCTTTATTTTTTTTTCCTCCCAAATTCACCTAATCTTTCATGTATTTAACTTATTTTTGTACTTTGCTGTACTTCTGAGACCAGCAAAACAGGTAAATTGACTGTCTACATACTGTTGTTTCTATAGACATATAGCTGGATTTGCTTATGTAAAAATATCTGGGCTGGCTCTATGAAACTAAGAGTTGCCACCCATTAATGAGAAAAAGCCTTCTTGCTTTCTTCTCCTTTGGTCAGCATGACAGTTAATCTTTTACTTGCTAGTAAAAAGATCCTAAAAGCTAGGTGTGTAGAAGACAGTTAACCTACAATCAGGAGTCAACATTCTAGCTTTTGAGTAAGTTAGGAGTAAATGAGCTATCACATCAGTACAGATAGTCCAAACTTGATGCTAGCTGGAGTGATCTGCAATGATAACCAAGTATGGCCCATCACACTATTAAATTAACTTAAATTCTGGTTGGGTCACTGTGTCTGCTCATGGGAGAGAGGTACTTGCTTCAGGAGACTTGGGATCCTCTTCATCAGATGCTCTAAATTGTGTTGGTGAGTGCTGTTTAAACCCAGCTAGTAGGAAACACTGAGGACAAAGTATTTGGGTGGAATTCAGGCTGCCTGAATATGGCCCTACAATCTTAACTGTGCCACCCTGCACAGAGAAGATAGTGAGACTTTACTGGTATTTGATCAGTTCTTGTATCGCTCTAGAGTATCCCAGAAGTCATATGACCTTTCACCAGCATAAAAACAAGCCTGAGAGGCCATGAGGGTACAGCAGGAAAGGGCAAAGGTTGGTGATGAGCTTGGCAAGCAGCAGGAAGAATAGGGTATGGTGGCAGGAGGAGCTGAAGAGATAACTGGAGGATTTGGAAAAGTAAGTGAGAATGGTGAAGGTGGGAGGGGTAGGGCAGATATGGAAGACAGGCTTTTTGGAAAAGAGAGGAAATCTCACTGGGAGATTTGGGGGAAAAACCTGCCTCTTTAAAGTGTGGTGGCTTTTTCTGCATTAATCCAGGTACAAGCCTGCTTTTGCTAGAATTGAAGCATCATGTTTTGCCAACCCCTCTTACCCAGTGACTGCTAATTCTTTACCCATGCTTTGCAATTTGCAGTCTGTTTTTTAAATGAAATTGTGCTTTTTTTTGGATCGAGTTTAAAAAACAACAAATAAAAAACCCAACAACAATCACCAACCAAACAAAAAAAACCCCGAACCTACTAGTACCAGGAATAACTTCTAACTAGGCCACCTGGTTAATAATGCATGCACACACCCCCAAACACCCCATACACACCCCCCAAAAAAGTTGCAGGACATGGAGAACTGCAGTGTGACCTCAGGAGCAAATGGGGATGGGGGAGTCATCTTGAGTTCATTTTGCCACTGAAGACAAGGTACCTTTTAACTACGCCCTGAGGCACCCATATTTTGAATCCCTTTCTGCATGGGTAGACAGAAAGGAGTGAGGAGGGGTTACACAGGTTCCACTTCTCAGCCTTTCACACTGTAAGGAGATGTAGGTTGAAGAAGGAGCGATGACTGAGAGAAGAAATTCAAGGAGTCTGTGAAATTAGAGGATTGGTGAATGCTGTGTATGTAGTACCACAGTTTATATGGTGCAAATCATGGTGCAACTATTTTCAGATGTGCAGGAGTATTTCTAGTCATAATACTTACTTTGTGTCATTTTAAAAGTATTATAATTGCAGTGTGTGTATAATAATAACACAGATCACTAGTAAAAACACTGATAAAGTTGTAACTGTTCCTTGGTTTTACATACAAAGATCTCAAAGTAAATCTTGAAAGCAAGACTGATCTGATGGATAGAAAATCAAATGAGCAAGAAAATGGGTACAAACATTTGAAAATCTAGCTAGTATGTTTTGTAAGTAGCTATGGTATTAAGGGTCTTTCCTGTGGCCTCATAGGGTTCTTAACCCACAAAGATTGTCTCTATATGCTAATAAAAAAACTTTCTTCTTAGAAAAACCGCATAGCAGGATTGGAAGGTAACTGCTTCCAGGACTGTTTTGAGATGGATACACAGAGGTAATAGTCCACATAGATTCTGCATCCTGAAGGAGGCTCAGGAAAGATTTCTCCAAACTGGAGGAAATCCTGGGTCTGTCCCTTGCTGGCATTCAACTCCTGGAGTATATCCCCGTATATTTCATATACAGTCAATCAGCATAACCTGAAGGAAGCGTAGCTTGTGGAACCACTGGAGGGAGATCGCACTTATATTTCAGTAACTCAATAAAAAAACCCAACCCTTTGCATTCATATAACAATTGAATGTCCTCATTTTCCCTGCACTGTCATACTTTGACTGATGCTCTCTATGATAGTATGTGACTTACTGATTACATATAACTGCTGTAAATCAGAAAATATTTTGATGTTATTCAGAATGAGTGTGTGTTGTGGATCTAAAAAAAAAAGTCTTAATTTTTCATGCAGCGTGGCCCAGCCCAGAGCTAGGAAATCTTGAACATTCTCTCATGAGATGGAGACAATGGCCTTTTCCAGTGACAGTTTTTCCTTTTTTGTGGAAACTTTGAAAATGTGATTTTGCTTATTGATGTCCTGTGCTGTAAATGCCAAAGAAGGATGGTCTGGACTAATGGTTGGACTGGGATCAACCAAGTTGAATAGGTCTTTAACAAAGTTGAGGGAAAAAAAACTTTCATGAGGAATTCTGGAGCATAAAGATCTGCAAGCACTGGCTGATAGGCATGAGAAATGCTGGTTTCCTGAATCCACAATAGCTTGCATACTAGCTTTCTGTAAGCCCAGCTGAAGTGGGGAGGTGGGCTGAAACACCTCTGACTGCTCTCTCTGAAAGGCTTACGTTTGTGGAAGCTGAACAAACCCAGACAGTTCCTTCCCAGGAGGTATGTGGGAGACAAAGGTGAAATCCTTTAGTTGATTTAATTGATAATGGTCATAGTACTTTGAAACTTGCCTACTGGAAACCATATGCTTAAGTTGGAAAAGTCTGAGCTACTGCTGGCCTGTCTGAACTCTTCAAACGTTGACTTTAGCACTCTTCCCAGTTTCTGAAATGTCTCCCCTGTTCTAGGAGTAATGCAGTCTTGTTACAAGGAGGGGAGAAGAGGGGTGGGGGAAATAGCCTGACAGGCAGTGACAATGAAGGAGCCTTTGTCTTGTTACCCTAGGCTCTTGTTAGAGACATGCAATTTGGGTGCGAGTCTTTAAGCACTGATTTTAAGCATCCAACTCTCAGATAATGACCAATACGTAACCTTCACTGCTTCAAGCTATGGTGGAATGTGCCTCAACAATAGGGAGCCCTACAGTCATATTTTTAAAATTTGTGAATGAGGTTATCCAGACCTGCTCATGGAGGATGCAGAGCATCAGCAGCCATTCCTGAAGGTCTGTCTTTATTGCTGGAACGTACTCATGAAAATGCTATTTACACTTCAAAGCTAAGGATGGATCAACTTGGCTTAATTCATATTGGAAGTCTTGCTAACACCTTTATTTTTTTAACATAACACCTGCATTCTGGATGATGTCACCTATTTTGTTACTACTATCAAACTGTTAGAAGTTCTATCTTTTAATTTATGGCTGGTTTTGTCAACTTCCTGTCTGCTTTTTTTACTTGATGTGGCTAATAGGTGTTTTCAGTTGGCAGTTACACCTGGAAGTCAAATAAATGTGACACCATGTGTATAATCAAGTAATGAATTATTACCTGCTGATATGTGATTAGATTATTTATAACTGCTTATAGGTAAGCCCACTGTGACAACAAAATGTTACCACAGCCAGTTATATGATACTGCCTTTGTGTTTTGGGTTTCTTTTTTGCACCACATGCTTGAAGGTATTTGTTTCCTGTCCTGATTAACTTTGGTTTTGTTTATTTGACTTAGGTCAGACGATTAAAACAAGACAATGGATTGGGGAGCCCTGCATACCATTTTAGGAGGTGTAAATAAACACTCCACCAGCATTGGGAAGATCTGGCTCACAGTCCTCTTCATCTTCCGTATCATGATCCTGGTTGTGGCTGCAGAAAGAGTCTGGGGAGATGAGCAAGATGACTTTGTCTGCAACACGCTTCAGCCTGGGTGCAAAAATGTTTGCTATGATCACTTTTTCCCCATCTCTCACATCAGACTCTGGGCCCTGCAGCTGATCTTTGTTTCCACACCTGCACTGCTGGTGGCCATGCATGTAGCTTACAGGAGGCACGAGAAGAAGAGGCAGTTCAGAAAGGGAGACCAGAAATGCGAATACAAGGACATTGAAGAGATCAGAAGACAGAGGTTTCGTATTGAGGGCTCCTTGTGGTGGACATACACCAGCAGCATCTTCTTCAGGCTGGTCTTTGAAGCAGTCTTCATGTATGCGTTTTATTTCATGTATGATGGGTTCCGCATGCCTCGCTTAATGAAGTGTAATGCGTGGCCCTGCCCTAACACAGTGGACTGCTTTGTTTCTCGACCTACTGAAAAGACAGTGTTTACTATTTTCATGATTGCTGTGTCCAGCATTTGCATTCTTTTAAATGTGGCAGAATTATGTTACTTACTGACAAAATTTTTCCTCAGAAAGTCTAAAAAAGCTGGAAATAACAAGCATCACTCCAACCATGAGAATAAGGAAGAAACCAAACAAAATGAAATGAATGAGTTAATATCTGATAGCTGTCAGAACACAGTTATAGGATTTACAAGTAGCTAAGGTGGTGTCAATACTGGTGTTCACTCTTTTTGGAGTGAATCTTTAAAGGCTGCAAATGAAATTTGATGAAACAATTCAAGTTGGTTGAGACCAAGTGATATATATATGTATAGTGTCAGATGTCAAGTATGGACATCTGAAAAGAGTCAATGCAGCCTACACATGTGAAAATTACATGAGGAATAAATAGGAAAGTGTATCTTCCTGTGAGTATCCTTACAAAGCTGACTATGACAAGTGAGAAACCCACCAACACCTTCATGCTGACACAGCTCCTAAAACTAAATGCAACAGCAATAAAAACAAAATTCTTTCTAGGCTAGATATTCTAGTATTACAAGTTGTTTTGTAATAGTGATAGTTTTTACTTGTGAACTGATAGTTAAAATATTTTTCTAAAATCTAAGATTCCATGTTGCTTAAGGTGTTTTAGTACACAACTGAGTGTTTTGTTTCTTAACCAGGCATATGCTGATGAATCCTCTAATACTGTATTTGTAGGGAGGAGGCAGTGGCAGGATATCTTTACAGCTTTGCAGGCACTGTTTGAGCCTGGAAATGGAGCTTTAGATGCTTGCGTACATGCTGCTTGCTGGCTGTAGGTGGAGCTGTGTTGAAAGCTCACCACATGTAATGTGGGTAACTGAGGTAGCTAGGTTCTGGGTGCAAACTCATGCCTAAAGCCAGCATGACAATGTAGATAAAGCCTAAGTATATTTGCTTCAAACATCTAGCACACTGGTAATCTTGCTGATCTTTTAATTGAATACATCTGGTTTTATAGCAAATACATAATTTTACATAAATGTTTATTTCTCTAATGTATCAGCTGTATTTGTTTCTTTATGCTATATTACATCATGTAACTGGCTTTGCTTTTTTTGTTGTTGTTGTGCGAGACTGATGGTGCTGTTAAGAAACTAGGGGCTTTTTGTTTTGAAGGACATGGAAAATTATCACTGGAAGTGGAACAAGTCTTCTGAATAAAAGGCAAACACTTTAAACTTTCTCAGTGAAGTGAGAGTCTGTATGTGAATGCTAGTGAGATCATAGGCAGGACAAGTGCTTATGAACAACTATTTTCAAGCAGGCACACTACATCCAAAGTGCATGTACCCCAGACATATCCCTCGTTCCCAGCCAGAGTGCTGATGCCCTGATTCTGTTGTCCATACTCTAGTGGAGGTACCTGTAACCCTTGAATGCATGGAGAACACAAGGAGAAGTGTTACAAATTTGCCTTTGTAGGTATTGAACCTGGTGGCTTCATGATGGCTTCCTCTCCAGGCTCCATGTCCTGCTATGGTGATGGTTTAAATCTGTATGTAAGGGAGCTGCTCCCTTAGGGTCAGAAAGGCACCTGGTGCTCAGGTTGTACCTCACTGGATCACCTCCCAGGGCAGCCAGCAAGGGCTGAGGCCTTGTCCTGGTCTTGGGGTATGGAGACACAGCTATGGCTGTTTTCCGGAAGTGTACTTCATGGGACAGGTTGAGCTATGGACTTTCATCCAGGACATGCTGCAAATCACATACCATATAGGGAGTATGGATAGAGATCAGTTAATGATTATGTTTGATCACGCCTCACCACTGTCAGTGATCAAACTGAAGTAGCCTTATGCTGAACGTCAAACTTGGAAAACACCCTAGGGCAGATAGGTTTTCCTCAAATGGAGGAAGGTAGCTTTCATTGGTCTATGGTAAAAGCACAGTCCTACTAAACCCTAAATGAGGATTTGACAATAGCTCTTTATGTGGTATTCTCATTTCCTGCTTACAAGTTTTCAAACAGAAGGCTTGAAAGCAGTTGAATTTTTTTACATCAGTTCTGTGGCAGTTGCTGTTTTAAGCCTGCATAAGTGGGCAAAGCTTAAATGAAGACATTGAGCGCATTCTTTCCTGTTAGAGTGGTGAGGCACTGAAATGGGTTGCCCAAGGAAGCTGTGAGTGCTCCATCCCTGCCAGTGTTCAAGGCCAGGTTGGACAAAGGCTTGCATGGCATGGTTTAGTGTGAGGTGACCCTGCTTATGGCAGGGGGGTTGGAACTGGATGATCTTAAGGTCCTTTCCAACCCTAACTATTATTCTATGTCCTTTGTGCACTAGTACAGTTGTGTGTGTGGCTGTGCTGCAAATGGGTTTGGGTTGCTTGGGCATTTTCTGTGTGGTAGCAGGACCTGGTAAAGTGCAGTCGAGGAATATTGCCCTGATGCTGGGGTATCCTGGCAGCCAAACAGGTCAGGAAATAAATGTGCCAGTCCCTGTCCAACCTATGCCGGAGCTTATCCAAGGCTTCACTAGTGCTAAGTCATTGATTTCACAGAGAAGACCAGTTGTGAATGGGATGTTTCTCATCACACTATGTGCAACCCTGATTGTGGACATTCACCTTTACCTGAAATACCCCCTGACTTTCGTTACTGCCAAGAAATGTTCCTGGTGGGTTCAGTGCACTCTTTAAATTAATTCATCATCTCCTGTTGGGTTAGGCTGAAATAGATGGTATCAAGAGGAAGTGGCAGCTTCCAGGGTCTGGTTTCTCCAAGTCACCTGCCCACTGCTATATCCTTTATCTTGTGGCCTGAGCAGGAAGACTGATGTGTTTGGAGGGGTGGTAGTTAAACTTCTCTGCAGGGACCTCCTCCTGCATCTTCACAAGCTAGCTTGGGCTGCTCTGAACTGCAGAACACACCAGCTCCCAGCTCATCTCTGTGCCTGCTCTTGCTCCTGCCCAATAGCTGTCCCCTGGGAGGAGGATATCCCCTCCAAATCTGATCACTGGTGACTAATGTTTTGTGCTATACTGGCACTGTCATCAGCTGTGATAGTTAAGCCAGTTTCTCTGATGGCTGCTGGCTTAATTGTCCCTGCCCATCCCTACTTTGCCTCCCCACCCTGTGATTTCCCCTTTGTTATGCCTGCGGCAGAGATTGCTTAAATTGGCTGTGGTGCCAAATGATTACTCAGAGCCTCTGGAAAAGCTCTCTTGCAAGTACCCACCACCCCCTTCCACCTTCCTGTCCTGGTCTCCTGTCAAACAGGCAGAAGCCCTGAGCACATACAGGTGCAGGCAGCAGCTTCTGCCAGGCTCTGCCCCTAATATACACACCAGCCCTTGACTCCAGCCCTGCTGCATGCCTTCCTCCATCCCTCTCTTCTCACTCAGTTCCCCTGCAAACTTGGAGTTGTTCTTCCATTGACCTAAGCCCTTTCTAGCAACCCTACATGCCAAGTGCTAAAGGCAAATGAGATCAGTTGTGGGATGGTCCAAACCCACTCTTATCGTTTTACATAGTTAAGCTGCCTACCCTACCTCATGTACTACAGCCATGAACTCTTCGCTGCCAGGTTGGAGTGAATTTGGCTCCCCAGAAGACTCTGCATGCTGTGCTGGCCCAGTGCCTCACTCACCCTTGTTTCGCAATGGCATGCTGGAAAGCACTGCCTCAGCTCCCAATTTCTTGGTATGTTTTTTTTTATTAGCACTGGTACCTCTATTTCCCTTACTGAACCAAGGCTTTTATTACAATGCTCCTGAAATAGTTCTATTTTGTAGAATCATAGAACAGGTTAGGTTTAAAGGTCATCTAGTCCTACCCTCCTGTAATGAGCAGGGATATCTGCAACTAAATCAGGTTACTCAAAGCACCATTCAAATGGACCTTCAATGTTTCAGGTATGGGGCCTCTACCACCTCTCTGGGCAACCTGTTCCAGTGTTTCCCCACCCTCATCATAAAGAACTTCTTCCTTATATCTAGCCTGAATCTACTCTGTTTTAGTTTAAACCATTACTCCTTGTCCTATCACAACATCTATCCTATGTTGAGACTGTCCTATCATCAACTGCTAAACAGTCTGTACCCATCTTCCTCATAAGCCTCCTTTAAGTACTGAAAGTCTGCAATAAGATCTTACTGGAACCTTCTCTTATCCAGGCTGAACAATCCCAACTCTCTCAGCTTGTCCTCTTAAGAGAGGTGTTCCATCTCTGATAATTCTTGTTTTCTTCCTGTGGGCCTGTTCCAACAGATCCATGTCTTTTCTGTACTGAGGACTTTAGAGCAGGACAGAGTACTGCAGGTATGGTCTGAAGCCGTACTCCTTTAGATCAGCCCAGGATACAGTTAGTTTCAGGGCTGTGAGGACACGCTGCCAGCTGATGTCCAGCTTTTCATCACTGATAAGTCCAATTCCTTCTCCTCAGGGCTGCTCTCAGTCCCTTCATCCCCCACCCTGTATTAATACCAGGGGTTGCCCCAGCCTAGGTACAGGACGCTGTACTTGGCCTTGTTGAACCCCATGAGTTCATGTGGGCCCACTTCTGGTGCTTGCCCATGTCCCTCTGGAAGGCATCCTGTCCTTCAGGTGTGTCAGCTGCACCACTCAGCTTGGTGTCTTTTGCAAACTTTCTGGCAGCACACACAAGCCCATGATGTTGTTAATTAAAATATTAAACAGTTCTGGTCTCAGTAGGGACCCCTGAGGAACACCACTTGTCACCAATCCCCATCTAGGCATTTAGCTTCTGACCACTACCCTCTGGATGCAAACACCCAGAGCAACCTAGTCTAGTGGAAGATGTCCCTGCCCATGGATAGGCGGTTGGAACTGGATGATCTTTAAGGTCCCTTCCACCCATACCATTCTAAGATTCTATGATGATTCTATGATCCAACCAATACCTCATCTACCAAACAGTCCATCCATCTTAATTTGATATCTCTCCAACTCAGAGAGAAAGATGTTATGGGGAACCATATCAAAGACCTTACAGAAGTCCAGATAGACCACATCCATAGCTCTTCCCTTGCTCACTGATGTAGTCACTCCATTGTAGGCTACTAGGCTGGTCAGGCAGGACTTGCCTTTGTTGAAACTATGCTGCCTATCTTGAATCACTTCTCTATCTTCCATGTGCCTTAGCAGAGGTTTTAGGAGGACCTGTTCCATGATCTTCCCAGGCACAGATGTGAGGCTGACAGGCTGGTAGCTCCCAGAGTCCTCCTTTCTACCCTTTTTAGAAATGGGTATGATTTGTGTTCTTCATAAAGGAGCACATGCTGCCTTGCTGTGCTTCCCATTGCTGCTGCAGTGACTGAGCAATGGCAAGGTAAGAAAGTGCCCAGCAGCCAGCTTGGGAGAATTATAGAATCATAGAATGGTTTGGATTGGAAGTGACCTTAAAGACCATCTATTTCCAACCGCCTGCCATGGGGGTTCTACTACACCAGGTTGCTCAAAGTCCTGCCCAGCTTGGCCTTGAACACTTCCAGGGATGGGGAGTTGAGCAAGGTCCCTGTTGTGTGTATCTGAGTAATGATTACTCACAGGTCATCATCTAGCTCATAGAATGTGTCTATTGATTTGCAGCAAACGGCGTAGCTGGGGATCTTGGTTAAAAGCGATCATGCTGCTTCTTGTCTTTATTAGCTGATGTTCACTGAGCTGCTTGTGATGGGAAGGCAGAGGGGCAGGCATTTAAGAGCTCTCCATGCACATTTTTAGTTGTTGGTGTATGATCATCATGGGCAGATTTGTGCTGGGCTCTCAGAGAGCATGGCCTCTGAAGCCAGAGGTAGTGCTGGATCTGAAGTCCTACAACATACTGGCCACTGCTCCCCCTCCAAGTGCTTAGGGGCAGGCACCATCACCTCAGCAAACTTTGTAGGGGCTTTGCAACACTGACTGTGGCAAGAGCACTACCCTCATAGCAGCCTTTCCCTTGCCACAGGCAGTGTGTACCCATCTCCCTGCACAGCCCTGTATTATCAGGTGTGTATTTCTCACGTTAGGCTTGTAAAAGCGAATGGTCTCCTTTTTGTCTTTCACAGAAGCCAAAGATTATCTGTCTTTACCAAATAAAGATGGGTATGGGATGCAAATAACACTTCTGCAATTTCTCACCTATATCCTTGATGCTAATGGTGGAGCATGACTGCTTCTTCAGTGTGCATGCACAGCTGGGTGGCTCCATGGGTTTCTCTGCACAGAAGCACCCAGTGCTTCATCTGACACACAGAGCAATAGGCAGGTGGGTCCATGGGAGGAGGAGGCAGGGAGAGCCCTGACTCAGCAATCAAATCCCAGCAAGGGCCATGTCAGCACCCTGCTTCATCCCTGCCAAGAGGCATATGGACTGGAGTGCCTCTCCCTGCACCTTGCCACCACCCGGCTACTTCCTGCCTGTGCCACTGGGTCATCCATCTATGCCGCAGCTTCTACTGCAGCCTCCCCTCACCTGTCCAGGCTGTGAAAATCATGTTGGCAAGCTTGCAGATGTTTCAGGGCCAGATCCAAGGCTCCTCATTGTCACTCATCAAATCCCTGTTGATACCAGCAGGCTGGGGCCAGTTAAGGGTGTAACTCCTTAAAAAACACTGCAACACTACTCAGCCACTTTCTGCACAGCCCTTTTGCAACATCAGGTCCCATTTCATGCAGCAGCTGTTACTTCCTTGCAGCACATCCAGGTTAATAGTTCCCCATTTGGGTCATGCAGGCAGCAATGCAGTCCCGGGCCCATGCGGACCAAAGCACCCATGCTGACATGAGGTCATGCTCTCACAACCATTTCAGCTGTTTCTAGTGATTTGCTGGTGACTGCAGAAAAGAATTCGTTACTTGGAGAAGGAAAGGGAGAGCTCCCTAAAATGTTTTGGCTCTTTTTGAGCCTGGAGATCCTTCTGTTGATCCAGAGAGATCTTAGAACAGCCTTCAATACCTAAAGGGGTACAAGAAATCTACAAGAAATCTGGAGAGGGACTTTTTACAAGGGCAGGTAGTGGCAGGACAAGGGAGGATGGCTTTAAACTGAAAGATTTAAATTAGATATAAGGAAGAAGTTCTTCCCTGTGAGGGTGCTGAGGCGCTGGCACAGGTTTCCCAGAGAAGCTGTGGCTGCCCCATCCCTGGCAGTGTTCAAGGCCAGGTTGGATGGGGCTTGGAGCAACCTGATCTAGTGGAAGGTGCAGGGGGTTGGATTATCTAAAGATTGGTCTCTTCCAACCCAAACCATTCTATGATTCTATTATTAACTAATGTGAGGGCCTTTTTTCTGTGCTGGCTTGGATGCTGGGTAGCTGTTTACTCGCATACAGGCCCATGAATCGGAGCTTGGGCTGACAAGATCAGTAGGACAGGAAGGTTTTACACCCTACTGGCTTCCAACCCACCAGGACTCCCAATACATGGGAATTATTTTACTTCCTTCAGACCCAAGAGCAGAGCTGGTTATGCTCTTATCCTTCCAGAATGGCCTGGTGCAGCCTTTCTGTATTATCAAAACCATAGTGGAATCATAAAATAGAATAGTTAGGGTTGGAAAGGACCTTAAGATTATCTAGTTCCAACACCCCTGCCATAAGCAGGGACACCTCACACTAAACTGTGCCATCCAAGGCTCTGTCAAACCTGGTGTTGAACACTGCCAGAGATAGAGCATTCACAGCTTCCTTGGGCAACCCATTCCAGTGCCTCACCACCCTAACAGTAAAGAATTTCTTCCTTATATCCAATCTAAACCTCTCCTGTTTAAGTTTGAACCCATTACCCCTTGTCCTGTTGCGACAGTGGAATCCTGGCTAATGTAATTTCTCCTGATATCTTAGCCACCACCTCCTTGTTTTTTACATGATACACTTCTCAGGCCAGGGATGTGCCTCAGGGATGTCTTGGAGACATCCAGGAAATTTAGCCAATTATTAAATAACAAGGACAACAATGATGACAATGTGGTATAGAGCTTGATGATGACCTCAAGAAAGAATTGGACTGTGTCCTTTGATGCCACTTAGGATACATTGAAAACCTGGAAAGAAAAGCAAGCGGTGATTACTGTGGCCCAGGTAAAATTTCCTGGATGTCCCTGGGCTGAAATTCACAACAGTGAAGCACAGATTCAGCTTTTAGCAGGACCTGAGTGACACAAGAGGGAGAACTGAATCCTGTTATTAGGGCTGATGGTTTGGGTTTAATCAGAACATCTCCCAGACAGACACAAAGTGTGAGTTCAGTTGAGGATAACACAAACCAGTTTAAAATCATCCAACAGGGCTTTAATAGGCTGTCTGGAAAAAATGCACCCTCACAGTTACCCAGTTTCTGGTTATTGATCTAGTCAAAAATTAACCAATTTACCAGTCCCTGCAGTTTCCCAGTGCAGGTGAGGCTTAAGCAGTGAGCAGGAGCTCTCAGGTCTTGCACATCTCAGCCACCCAGATGGAGCTGAACCTGGCTCCGACTCTCTTTGGCCAAAGGGAGGAATAATAATAATAACAACTTGTATTAACATGGAAGAAATGCAGCAATAATCAGAATTCCCAGCAAATGCCTTAAACTCTGGGTTGAAGATTCAATTTTATTTTGGCATCCCTGATAATTATTTATGTTTAAAGGGATATTTTCACCAGAAAAGGCTAATAGAAGACAAAATCATCAGATGATGAGACAGAATTAGTTGAGATCAGAGAGAAATTAAGGCACTTTGGGAAAAGACAATTTTAGCAGTCACACTGTGGTAGGTGGAAAATAAAATGGACTTGAAGGAAAAATTTGAGCTCCTCTTCTAACTCTCTGATTCCCAAGGGCCTGAACTCTTTAGGTTTTCTGATAGAGGAAAACCCCTCTAAATTATTTAGATGTATAAAGAATGAAACCAGTAATGAAATCGATAATTATGTTACCCAGATGTGCTGGCAGGTGGGAGCCAGGTTCAGCTATGCACAAAGGGTCAGAGACACAAGGGGTTTGCAAGCCTTCTGGCAGGAAGATGGAAGGTGTCCCCACACCCAGCAGAGGTGAGGGGTAATGGCCAGGCACCTTCCCGACATCCTGGTCACTGTAGGGAAACAAGGGACATCGATAAGGGTAACTTTTCCACTTGTCACAGCCATATAAAACCAATAATGTGGAACTGTGCTGACTGTGTGGTATTTTACAGGAATCAGGGATGAACGGGGAATACTGAATAACTCGGGTTTCCCTCCTCCTGATTATTTCTGTGCTTATCCACTGCTTGCTGCAAAACATGAAGTCATGCTGGAGCTTCCTCCAGAGGGAGAGCCTGACCTGCCCAACTGCCACCACGCTTCCTCCCTCCAGCGCTTCCCCATTTCTTCCCCACACAAAGGTGGTGTTGATGTGGGAGGAGACCCCTTCTCCACCCATAGCCCCTCCAGCGACATCAAAAAGAGGAGCTGTGAGTGAACTTGGAGGTCATACTGAAAGGCACCCTGCGGATTTAAGTGCCTGGAGGGCTGGGTGGTGCTGGGTGGGGGTTTTCTTTATTGCAGTGTCTGACATTCATTTAAATCCTACCAAGTACCTAAACAGTCTCTTGGAACTCATCCCAAAATCTATCTAACCCCTTTATCACTGTTTGGGAAACCCTTGATTGGCAATCAAAGGTTTTGGCAGCCAAAGAGATCACACCAGCTACTTGGGAACCCAGGGGGAGCTCTTCAGACATACCCCGGAGAATGACCCAAAGGACGATACAGCTGCACATCCCCTGCCCTAATTGTCTTGTAACATCACCTTTTCCACACGATTCACAAGCTTAACTTACTGCTCAGCAAGCTGGGGCTCACTCTTGCTCTTTAACAGTTCTGGTATTATACAGTCCCCTCCACCAAAGAGCTGTGAGGTGTTACACAATTGACCACTGAAAAAATCAGCACTGAAGAATAGCTATCTATTAAACGTGATTCAAAACCAGCAGCAAATGCATTTTATCCTGGTGGATCTGTTAGGAAGAAATGTTACTTTTTTGAACACACACAAATCAAGCAAACAAACAAAAAAAAAGGTAAATATGGGTAATNAATCAGCACTGAAGAATAGCTATCTATTAAACGTGATTCAAAACCAGCAGCAAATGCATTTTATCCTGGTGGATCTGTTAGGAAGAAATGTTACTTTTTTGAACACACACAAATCAAGCAAACAAACAAAAAAAAAGTAAATATTGGGTATGAAAGGTCACACAGCCCAAGCTGCAAATCTGAAGCAACATAAAATTAACCTGGGTCATACCTGAGGTGTATTTGTCTGACATGGCAAAAGATGCCAAGGCTATCTGTTTTTAATTGGGCTTTTCCTATAGCAGAAAGGCTGGTTTGATTAACTACATTAATTCTGTATTTATTAAGTGCTTGGAAAATACCTGTGGTAGGTATGCTGCAATTAGTCTAAAGCTTGTCTACATTATTTTAGCTTTATTTGGTAAGCCATGAGTGCTGCTAAACCCATTTGAACATTGGATAAACTCTCAGCACTAGCCAAGCTGAGCAGCACTCAGCAAGAGCATGAATATGTGTTATCTTGAAGATTAAATGTAACTTTTGGAGGGGAATTCTTGAGTTCTCAACTCCTGTAAACAAACCATGCTCAGGAGGTCCCTTTTCCACTTGTGTGGACTGGCCTGAAGAAAACCCTCTAGATGTGTATGTGGTGTGACCACTGGATCCTCAGCACCATCTGTTTCTACAGATTGCTCTTGCTGGGCTGCCACAGCCATAACCTATGTAAATGTCATATTGCAATGTTGTGTGCTGTAATAGAGTGTAATGTACTATAATGTAGTACAATGTAAGCATGGCCAAAAGTAATTCTATGAGGCAGGTGAGAAAAAAAAAGAGTATCCTTGATGTGAAATTCTGCATTTTACATTAAACCATTGACACCCACAGCTGCTCTTAGAAGAAAGAAAGCTGACCAGTTTTTGGTAGGAAAAGGTGTGGGAATGTCTTCCATGCCAAAGGTGCGGCTTCTGGGCTCCACATCCAAAGGGATGGTCTAACCTCAGGAGAGAGAGGTGAAAGTAAACACACTACCACCACCCCCATAGGCACAGCTCACAAACCCTCCCTCGTTGTCCTGGGGCGTGGTATAGAAATGTAATGCTTGCCATAAGTGATGGATTTCAGGAATTTAGCCAATAGCTTCTAGGGCTTATTGGAGAGGAGGCAACTTTCCCCATATCTTCCTTCACTCCCTAGTGAAAAAAAGGGAGTACAAGTTGTTTTATGACTGAAGCCAGACTGTGGCCACAATGCTGTCATAGCACATATCAAATGAGCAAATGGAAAAAGAAAAATTGACTTAGCTAGTTTTAGTGATCTTGCTGTGATTTTCACATCAGCAGACAGTGCCATTACACTAGTGGGTAGTGCTGGGAGTGCACTGAGTGCCACAGAAAAGAGAGATGCAAATCCAATTAAGTAGTCCAGCTGAAGCTGTGAATAGCTAAAAGGGCGTGAACAATCTTGGGGTTTATGCCAATATTTCTTGTCCCTGAAGTTATAGACACGCATGTGTATTTCACTGATTTACAAGCAAAATACCTGTTCTCAGGATGTACAATAGGCTATATGACAATGCAACATGTCTTGGCACAAGGAAGAATGACCTCACCTGAGATTGCAAGTTGCAGTTTGGAAATAAGGTGTTTCAAGAACATTTGCAATCCCTGATGGGAACTGGAAACACTGCACATTCTGATCTGACCTGGAATATCCTTGTCTTCACATAAATGCTTTCAGAATAATTTCCAGTAGGTTCTATCTCTTTTGAAATAATAGAAACTACTGCAACTGATTTATGAGCACCCTTGCCTGACACTCTACCCCAACAATAACATACCTAGCAGTAAAACATCTTGTGTGGTTTATGCCTGACTTATTTCACATTTTTTCCATAAGCTAGACAAGTACAGAGTTGCTGTTAGGTTGTTTTAACCCCATTCTTTTCTTGTCCAAACAACACTCCATGTAAAGCTCTGTCCATCAGCCAGCCTGTGTGGAGCAAACACCGCAGGGCCACTGTGTTCTCCATTGCCAGTCCTAAGAGGTGAGTTCCACTGTGAATGCCTCTTGGCAGTGCCTGGTCTCATTTTGATTTTGAACCCTGCAGCCCATGGGTCACCATGACCTGAAATTTGCCTCTCTTTGCCTCCTCTCCCTTTTCTCTGAAAGCCCAGGATATTTGGGGAACGGCTTTTCCATGTTTTCTACTTTTGCAGAAGAGCAGGCACAGCTATGTGCCAAGACAGCCCAACACCCAGCTCCCTTGTCGTGCCTTGACCAGGAAAGACATCCCAGTTCTTCATGGTGCCATACTGGGAAGGGGCTGCCTACAGGTCTGGAGAAGAGAGAAACTGAGGTGTGTGCAGCAAAGGGACTGTGAGCCAATGGCTGCCACTGGGATCAGTCAGAGCAGCATGGGACAAGACTAAGTCTGCCAAAAGTGCTGGAAGTTACTCTGGGGATCTCCTGGAGGGCATCCTGCACAGCCATGACCACAGTTGACAGCTGTGGGCAGTCTGTGTGACACTCCAGTGTATGTGACCATGTGGGAGAGCTGGGACACAGGAGAGTGCAGGACAGAGCTTCTGGCAGGTGTGGCTGTGGGGTCTGGGAAGGAAGTCCCAGCTGATACAAGACTGCATACACTCAATCATAGAATCATAGAGCCGTTTAGGATGGAAAAGACCTTTAAGACCATCAAGTCCAACATGAACCCAACACTGCCAAGTTCATCACTAAACCATGCCCCTAAGCACCAACCACATGCACACACATTTCTCCTTGAGAGTGCCTCAGATCCCTCCAACCTCTCTTTCAAAATGTTACCTTTTTACATGGTCGGATAACAAAGGAATAGATTTTTTTTCCCATATTCTTCCACCTACCATTTACTCATTAAAAAGTCAATTCAGACGGCAGCCACTCAGGTGCAGGCACATTTTGGTGGTGAGAAAGAAGCTCAAACAAGAGAGATTAGCAGCCTGTCAGAAATTTATTTCTTAAGAAATTACCTATTGACCCATTAAAATACATCAGCAAGTCACCAAGTACTTGTTTAGATGGAGCACTTAACTTTTGGCTGTAGGTATTGACAGTACATAGGTAATGCAAACATTGCAAAGGACAGTGGTTTTCTTGAATGTCCACCTTTCCCTGTCTGAAGCAAATCCCTTTGTGGTGTGCTTGAATAAAGCGGAGAGCAGAAGCAGAAATATTCCAGACCTAAGAAGGTTCATTCTATCTTCTCTTAGGGTGCTGGCTGAAAGGGATATTTCTTGTCTCTGCCTGAAGGTTTCGTAATCCTGGATGCATACATTGCTAAGGAACAATCTTGGTGGCATTTCTGAGGAGATGTGGTGTGGTTCTTTGTCATTTCTTGTCATGATGACTCTGTTTCTTCCATGTTTCCAAAATCCTTTCCCACAGATCTTTGCATGGGCTCTGCTGGGACTTCTGTAATTAGCAGCATGATGACAAGCAAAGTGGAGAGACATTGGTACTTGGAACATTACTGTCCCTGGTTCTCCAACATCTTTCAGAGCCAAAAATCAAGTCTAGCTGATTCAGTCTAAGTGCAACTTAGAATCATAGAATTATAGAATAGTTAGGGCTGGAAAGGACCTTAAGATCATCCAGTTCCAACCCCCCTGCCATAAGCAGGGACACCCCACACCAAACCATGCCACCCAAGGCTTCGTCCAAGCTGACCCTAAACACAGCCAGGGATGGAGCACCCACAACCTCCCTGGACAACCCATTCCAGTGCCTCACCACCCTCACAGGAAAGAACTTCTTCCTTATATCCAATCTAAACCTCCTCTGGTTAACTTTGAACCCATTACCCCTTGTCCTGTCACTACAGTCCCTAATGAAGAGATAACCTCTTGAGCTCTTTTCCCTAGTTTTGTGCAGCTCATACACATCTGCAGCTACACAGAAATCCTGGGAAGATCTTTCAAGGAACACCCTGGTGGTTTGCAGCTTACCTTTCCCTTTCAAATCAGACAATACAACTGCCTTCCCAAAAAGTTTGGAAGTCATCTTCCACTGTCTGTGTCAGGCCCAGGAATAAGCCTTTCTTCTCTCTGGGGGTATTCTGCACATCAGGGACTTCTTGGTCCTCAAAAAAGAGAAATGAGGAAGTGAGGCAAGTTGCCAGTTTTCCTAGCCTGTCAGAGACTGGGGGGAGTGAAAAGACACTGATTCTCAGGCAAGGAAAAGGGGATAGGAGGAAAGTCAGGACTGGGAAGCACAGATGTGAAGCTCTTAAGGATGGCACGAGAGCCTAAAATAACAGACAGACATTTCAGACTACTGTGGGAAGAGTTCCAGTTATTCCTTCACCAGCAGCCTTTGTACCCCAAGGTTACTTCCATGTTCAAAGTGTTCTCCACCTTTTATTGCATAAAGCCAGGATTTATACATCACTATCTGGCACTTGTGCTGCTAGCGTGGGGTTTGCATGTGCCATAGGACTCAGAAGAGTTCTTCTAAGCAGCAATATTGTGCTATGGTCCAGCTCCATCTAACACCAGTGAAGCAGGATCTGCCTTTGACAAAGGAAGCTGCCCTTAGCTCAACAGCATTTTTGTGTACTTTGCTGTTTGGTTTTGTGTCTGCTTGTTTGAGGTCAGCAAAATCATTCCAGCAAGCTGACTTGACTCCCCACTCTGCTGTTAGCATTTCCCTCTTAGATATGTGGTAGTGAATAGATCATCACTGGTGTCTTTTCAAGTTTGTGGAACATCTATGAGTAGGCAGTATTTGAATCCTTCCTTAATGCTGTTCGATGTTCAGCATAGACACTGATGAATCATAGCTCAAAAAGCGCTACTCACAAAGAGGAGGAGAGGATCTGGGTAGATACTACTATCTCACCTAGTTTGTGTTCTTTGTAGTGCACATAGCTTGTATTTTCCCAGTGTAATCCCTGTTACTTTATGTGCCGGCTTCCGTTGACCTTCCCAGTGCATGTGTAATCTGGGCATATGCCCTTTCTCATTATACCCTCAGTAGCCCTTCACCAAACAGGTCTTCCTAAAGCCTCCTTCAGCTTCTTTTGGTATTTCATGTACAATGCAGAGCCTCACAATCTTGCATAATTTCTGTTGACTTCCCAGCTCCAAATTGTTGCCCATTGACTAACAGCAGTCAAGCTGGAGCATGCAGCTGCCCTCTTGGTTTTCTGTCATGACAGGAGCTCTCCTCATGTTGTTTCTGCACAGGAACACTAGTGCCAGCTTTGCACGTAGCTTTGTGTGCTTCAGCGCCTCACACGGTGGATTTTCCCCAATCAGCATCAGTATCTCACTCTGTCACGCTATGCTCTTTTTTTTCCTGCTCCACTGAGTAGATGGCTGCCAGAAGTCAGCAGATTTTGAGCATTCTCCAAAGTATGTGCATAAACCACTTTCAGAGTGCTAAATTATCTTCACGCCTTAGTGGTGACAGAGCCCTTTTTGTTGAATGCCCATAACTAAAGAAAGAACCGTTTGGCTTTGACATGTGAAAGGAGCCATCTGATGGGATGAGCGATAGGTGCTGCTTGACAAGGAGTTGAATTGCCAGAGGAAAAAAATTCTAAAAATAGGGAATGCAGAAACATTAGGGAATGAAAAGGACAGTGCTCATTTGAGGACTTGACTTGTCCTTATTTTCTGGGACATTACCTGGATGCATCCCATACAGCTTCAGAAGCATGTTCCCAGGTGCATTGCTCCAGGAAGTGTCACTGAACATGGGCATGCCACCCAAACGGCCCTGGGATTGCAGCTGAGAGTGCCACACAGAGGTAAGATCTCCAGGTCACAGCTGTGATCCGGTACAGATCTGCTGGTGGAACATGTTGGTGTGGGCTTGACTGTAGCTTCTGCCTCGAAATCTCTCTGTATCAGCCACTGATTTTCTTTCTTTTTCTTTCTTTTTTTTTTTTTTTTTTTAACATCATGAGATTTGAACTGCATCCCCTTAGTTCCTCATGACTCTTCCTTACCAAACCCAGTTCAACTCCTTTGCCTGATTAGCTTAGCAAGAGGAAATGTTTCCCGTCATATATTTGCATTCAAGAAATTACTTAATATGATGCCTACCTAGGTGCAACCAGGTCATTACTGAATCATCCTATTCTTGTTTTTAATCTGATTCAGGACTTGCACTTGAGACCTCAGCAAACTGCTGGATAAGTCATACAGTCAGCAACTCAAAAGTTGACAAAAGGAACAGGAAAATGTATTTTATTTGGGTTGTATTAAACCAATACAAAACATGTGAATCCAGCCGACTTTCCATGGAGGAATTATACATCATTCTCTGACGCTGCCTGCTCTCCTCTCTGTTCCCCTTGAGCTCCTGTCACTGAGTTCAATGCCTCACAGCAGAAATTTGAATTCCAACGCTCCCCTCCCATGTCTTCCTCTTCCCTCTATGGGGTGTACAGAATCAGACCTTCTCCCAGTTGGCATTTAGCCTCTCCTCAAGCTTCACTGGCACTACCCTTTGTACTTTGCAGCCCTTACGGCTGCTCCATCAATACTACCTTTAGCAATTTCCCTCCCCAGTCTCCAGCATTTGCCACAGATTTATCTCATTAGCTTCTTCCCATTCTTATCTCTGAGTAAGTAAACTGGTGTGGGTTTCTTCTAACCCCTGTGTGCTCCAAGAGGTATAGAAGAACAAAACCTTCTCAGATAAGCATCAGAGATTAAAGTGTTCTTGGAAAACCTGAGAAAACTTTGCCTGAACTCTAACAGTGCATTTACAGACATATAATTTGCATGACAAAGAGTGTGAATTAGTCAAAACTACAAGGGTACTCTCCTCTGGGGAGAGATTATTTCTGAGGAACAGTGCAAAACACCTTCCCACAAGCAAAGAAATTACTGTCCTTTATAAAAGAGCATGGTTTCTCCTATGTCTGTTGGTGCCTGGCCCTATGGCACATCATCAAACAGCTGTTCATGAAAATAATGGCTGGATACGTATTTCAGACACTAATATGCATGTTAAGATATCAAAGGAAACAAAATGGTTTCCTCAAAGGCTAAGAAAGTATGGTGCATTTGGTCTCAGTATGACTAAAACCACTGTTTGGAAAGTAAATGCAGAGACAAACTGGTTAAATGCTCTGAGTTGAATTGGGAAGGTGTTTTTATTGCTGATGCTAGTGCAAAAATGTCAGGTGTAGCACATGTTTAGCTCAGCCTCAAAGAAATTAAAACTATTTTCAAAGTGCGATCTGAGTCCATGGGTGTATTTCCAGTTGATTAACAACAATTGTGCATGACAAGTAGCAAGTAAGCTGCTACGTGTTGAAAGAGCTTCATCTTAAGCAGAAGTTATGAATAAGGAGGTTGCTACACATATGAATTAGCAAAAATCAAAATGCTTGTGAAGCACAATGTAAAAGTGATGCTTCATGATAGTCAAAACTAAACCTGACCATGAGGAATAGCAGAAAAACTTACCCAGTGTGAGTAACTGGATAACAAAATGGCAAACAAACCTCTCTGTCTGCTGGTCTGCACTAATACACTGTGAGAAAATTAGCCCAAAGTACACCTCTTTGGGTATATGAGCATGTATTGACCCAAGGAGGTACTGTTCCAGTTTCTAGACAGACTTAGGAAAGAATCTTGAAATGAATATCCAAAAGTTAACTCATTTCTTTGAGTTGTCTGGAAAATGAAAACAAGTACACAGAAATTACTGGGAAAAGATGGAGAATGCAACAGAAAGTGTTGCTCTGTGCATTGATAAACTGTGTAGGTACATCATCTGCTCTTGTAAAAGAGGCACAAAAAGTTGTGATGATGATAACAAAGATATGTAAGAGCTCCTGCATAGCACAGGTTTGACAAATTTGGCCTTTCAGCACAGAATAAAAAGGATGGAGTGATGGTATGTCAGAAGCTTATGCAACTGTGGAGGAGATGAACAGGGAAAGGCAATTAGCCATTACACCTAATAGTGAGGACTCAGGAATGTCCCATGAAATTATGTAAGAGCAGATTTTCAGTAAATTATTTTTTTTCACCACAAATAATTAAGCTATTAGATAAATTAATGTAGGATCTTACGGATTTTGATAGATATATGTGGATAAATATTAAATACATATATAATCCTGATACAATTGACATCAAAGCATGGTTAGGCAAAGCAGAGAATGAAGCAAGGGCTATTAAAAATATAGATACAGACAGAGCATCTGGAGATGCCTGAGAGCTGTTGAATGAACTGATGCAGACAGAGCCTTTGGAAAGCTGTAGGAGATTACTGGAGGATGATGCCAAGATTTTTGCTTTTTTGAAATAAACTAAAACCTGTTTCTGTGTTGACAAAGGTACAACAGTATTTATTTTCTTATTTTTATGAAGCTTTTATTTTCACATTACTTTACAATCCCCAAGAATCAATGTTTTGTAAGTATGCACACACACACTTTGTAACATTTATCGTGTTCAGCGCTGCCAGAATTCTTACACAGAATTCTCCTGCTTCCTTACAGCTGAACATTTACAGGTGCCAGAGCTGGTACTACTTGGCTCTTGCACCTCCTGCCAACTAGCCAGGTGTTAAGCAACATGAAGGCAAAAAGCCTGCACTCCTGGGTTTGTACTCTGTCAGAATTCCTTGCCAGGATTCTCTTCTCCCTCTAAAGTAAAGCATTACATACTTCCTTACACATACAAACAAACAATAATGCAGGAAAGTAAAGATAGCACTCAGCTTTACTGTAGGTTTTGGTTGGTTGTAAATGAAAATCACTGTGACCATACTGAGCAACATGAGTTCTGGGTTTCTTTCAAGCATATGTATTTGCAACTATCAAATTTGGGTATTATTTTATAAAACATAGTCGATCTTCTAGACATTTCTTCTTAGATCATTTAAAGATCTTATATATCTGACTTTGTTTTCAAAAGCTCTGAGAACAAAACCAAATTCACTTTGCCATTTTGCAGATACACACAAGTTCTAGTTTCTTTTAGCTGTTATCCATACAAATGTCTCGATCAAGCTTGCATTTTATTCAAATCCCTGCTGATGAAAGCGTTTCTACTTCCAGACACACCTTATAAAACCAAGCTCAGTACTAAGGGCAATTTACAGGACAGATGTTTACTTCAATATACAGAAAGAAACATGTCATTTTCAGCAGTACTTTACATACTTAGACGTCTAAGTTCTTGTTATTTCAGGAGTCATACATACAGCATTTTACCACCTTCTAGCTGCAAACCCTCTTTAGCACAACATTCTTCTCTAGTAGGATTTTTGATCACAGTGTTTTGAAAAGTAAAGGCTCTACTCTGTCATAATCAAGTGTCATTTAGTAGAAGTCATTTTTGGTTGGATGCTTTGGGTGAAGCGCAGTGTGTGGTGGACCTGAGCTTGGCAACAGTGCTGGGTATATTTCACAATCAAAGCCTGAGGTTTGGGCTGCAGAGCTGATCTAATTCATGCCTGGCTGGCCATGTCCTCCATTCTCAGCAGCTTTCCTTAAATATGGATCTTAAAGTATACTGTAACTAGAAGAGGCCTTTTTTATTCTTTTCATAGAAACAGAATGGTTTGGGTTGGAAAGGACCTTAAAGATCATCCAGTTTCAATCCCCTCCCATTGGCAGGTATACACCTTCCATTAGACCAGGTTGCTCAAAGCCCCATCCAGCCTGGCCTTGAACACTGCCAGGGATGGAGAAGCCACAACTTCTCTGTGCAACCTGCTCCACAGCCTTACCACCCTCACAGTGAAGAGTTTTGTCCCAATACCTGATCTAAATCTTCCCTCTTTCAGTTTAAAGCCATTCTCTCTTTTCCTATCCCTACATACCCTTGTCAAATGCCCCCCTCCAGAAAAATAACACCTAGTGACTTTTCACATGGCAAATAGTTTTTAATTCATTCCTTATACTTTCTGCTAGATCCTATCACAAAAACAACTTTCCCCCTCTCGTCCCCCGCCTTTGCGCAGTAGCAGTGAAACCAGGTTGTGCACACTAGTGAGGAGGATACCAGCAAGATTTCTTACAGCTATAAGAAAGTGCACATGATTTCAAAGGAAAAGCAACCTTAAGTTTCCTATCCTGCCCTTATATGCTTCCAACCCTTGTTACCCCTACATTTGGTTATCAAGATCGTTCCACTTACTAGTGTAAAATTAGCTAATGATTTAATGTTCCTCATCTTCCCAACTCCAGCCGTCTAAGAAGGTCTCCGAGGTTTCTTTCTCCAGCCCTCCCTAACCCTACGGAAAGCTTCTGTGAGATTAATTTTATCTGAGTGTTTTGGGAACTAGCCCACAGTGGCGATTTCCTCGGGCTGCCACAGCACTTGGGCAGTGTCGGAGGGTCCCACGGGACTCTATTTCCCCCCAGAACACGTTTTCTGCTAACGCTTGGGAATCGATTCCGCACTCGCAAGGTACCGAGCGCACTCTACCCGATGTTCAATCCCTTAGGGGGACTCTGGGCAAGGACATCCTGCGAGGACACGAGCGCGCTCCCCGCATGGGTCCGGGAGCCGCTGGCGCAGAGGCAGCCCCGTTCCATTTCCAGAAGCTCCCGCCCCGCGGGCGCGGCACAGCCCAGTGCCGGCGGCTGCGGCTTGACCCCTCGGTCCTGTCCCTCGGCACGGCTGGGTGGCGATGGGCACTGATGGGCGCCTCACACCCAGCCCCACCCCAGGTTCCCATCCCCGCCGCCTCCCCGGGCGGCCGGAGGAGCTGGACGCGGTGGAGGGATGGGGGAAGGGGGACGGGCTGTTTAAAAGCGGCGGCAGGTGAACAGGGAGGGACCTTAAGGCTTAGGGGTGGAGAGGCTGGGACCGGCCGTTCCTCGGGCACTGACGGACCCGGGAGGGGAGCAGAACTAGAGCAGCGCTAGGGCGCCGGTCGCGTTTCGGGTGCCGAGCTGAGCAGGTGAGGGTTTGGAGCAGCTCTTGTGTGCTGGGGTGGTGGGATGGGGATTAAACTGTGCGACCCCGGAGCGGACCGGGATCTATGAAGTGCGGCAGGACTGGGGAGGCTTCAGGCAGCGCTGTGGGGCTGGGCTGGGGTTGCGGGTCGGGACGGTTTAGGAAACGGGCGTCTGCTAGCGCGAGCCGAGCGCCGTCGGTCGTGGCGTTTTCCGCCAGTAAAGGCTCGCTGGGCGCTCACTGTCCGCCCCGGAGCTCGGCGTCCAGCGGGAGCAGGGCTGGGAGCGGAGGCGGGGGATCGGCTGGGAGCAGCCTCGGGGCGTCCAGCCGGTAACCACCAAGTGGGGATTTCGAGTGCTTTCCGATAAATGTTGTCTTCGTTGGCAGGGTACGTATCCCGGGGGATTCACTCAGTGCCCACAGCCAATTTCAGAGTTCCTGCAGTGGTAAAGGAGCAGCATATCTTGTAACACTGGTTCAGAATTACAGTGTGGGACTGCACTTGTTCATCCCACTGGGATACACATTTCAAATGCTTTCATTCAGACCTGGTTAGCCCCTTCTGAAAGTTTCACTGACTTTAAAATGTCCATGCACTAGACAATGAAGAAGGTTTAAGGAAAAGATGCAGGTATCTGATCATGGCCTGGAGTTTGGGTCAGTGTAAAAAGCTGTGTAAAACACTGCCAGTTTCAGCAGAATCAAACCATGAGAAGTCCAAGGAATTCCAGGCACCTTCTTCAAAGATACAGATTTTTTTTTTGTCTTACCCAATTTTATCTTTCCTCATCACAGACCTCTCCTTCCTGCCTCAGGGCTTGTCTGTACAAGCTAGGCCCTTGTACCAAGGGTGTGTTGGGGCAGGTTACCCCTTTGCTTGTGTTGCAACTACAGCAGGGGTTTAGAAAAGTGGGGGTTTTTGGTTTGATGTTGGTTTGGTTTTTTTTTTTTTTTTTTTT
>NDXB01003231.1:116454-131252 GCA_002631895.1 Agapornis roseicollis | reverse complement strand
TTTTGGATGGGGGGGGGTTTTGGTTTGGTGTTGGTTTGTTTTTTTTTTTTTTTTTTTTGGTAGTTTGGTGGTTTTTTTGTTGTTGTTTTTTGTTTTTCCTCACTTATGTGAGAATGAGAGGTTTTGACAACTTGGCCCAATGTAGTGGTGCAAGGTACCATGCTCTGCCTGCAGCACACAGCCTGCAGTAAGAGGAGACCAAGCTTTTATCCATGGCCAGTGTAGCTTCCCACACACAGCGAAATTGAGCCCTATCCTTGAAAGATGACGGACCAGCTATGCAAGTTCCCAGCTCTGATTTCAAAGTGTTTTGTCCAGTTCAGTGGTGGTTTCCAATGGCTGCAATCAGTGAAAGCTGAGCCCTGAGACTGAATTCTGACTTCAGCAAAGCTTACGTTTAACTTTTAAAGGGCAGAGAGTGTGGATTTTCCTTTTCAAGAGAAGAAGGGAAGTTGAAAGCTTGACCCCCTGTTTACTCTGTTGGGATGTGATAGCATCTAGAAAATCAACAGAAAATCTTCAGCTGAGGGATTATTTTTTTTTCCTCACCTCTATGGCTCTGCTTGTCTCCCTTTTGGATGAGATAGCAATGAATGTGGAAGGGCAGGCTCTGCAGTTATCTTCCTTCTTTGCCTGTTGGTTTGTGCTATATATGCATGCAGCCTTAACAGAGCTGGCTTGCAGCTTCTCAGCAGTGTTGACAAAATCACATACTGTACTTATGAGACGAAGGTCCATGTCTGAGCTGCTGCAGCAGAAAGCCTTGAAGGCTTGCTGGAGGTGTCTGTGTGGCTTCTGCTGAGGAAGGCCAAATAGTACTTGCCTGAGAAGCAACAAAAGCACTAGCCTGGCCCTTCTAGGGCTGTGGTGTTGGTGAAGAAATCCTGTGAAAACTAGTAGAGAAGTCTCTGCTTTGTCTAGATTGGCCTTAACACATGCCATGACAGTGATATCGATTGCTTTGGGAAAGAGAGGCAAAACACTGATGAAAGTAAACCACAGAAAGGGAAATATCTTAAGAAAGGTAAGGAGAGCATAGAGGGTGTATGGAGGAAATGCATTTGAAAATGTAACTTATTTCCTGCTTAAAGCCTTATTGAGAAATATATCAACGTCTGCTTGTTCCATTGTAAATACATGGAATGAAAGGGTTTAGTAAGCTGTTTAAATCCATAAACTTATGGATGACATTAATGAAAATAACTTGCATTTGCCTATGACTCCTGAGTGAGTGTTAGGAAGTCCTTTTGTTCATAGGAAGTCTAGAGCTGATTTTTTTACCTTTTGGTAAGTGATCATTTGGTGCATTATGTCATCCTGCAGGTAAACGGACACAGAAGAGAAGATGGACTGGGGAACTCTGCAGGCCATTTTAGGAGGTGTAAATAAACACTCCACCAGCATTGGGAAGATCTGGCTCACAGTCCTCTTCATCTTCCGTNGACACAGAAGAGAAGATGGACTGGGGAACTCTGCAGGCCATTTTAGGAGGTGTAAATAAACACTCCACCAGCATTGGGAAGATCTGGCTCACAGTCCTCTTCATTTTCCGTATCATGATCCTGGTTGTGGCTGCAGAGAGAGTCTGGGGAGATGAACAACAAGATTTTGTCTGCAACACGCTTCAGCCTGGGTGCAAAAATGTTTGCTATGATCACTTTTTCCCCATCTCTCACATCAGACTCTGGGCCCTGCAGCTGATCTTTGTTTCCACACCTGCACTGCTGGTGGCCATGCATGTAGCTTACACCAGACATGAGAAGAAAAGACGATTCAGGAATGGTGAGAAAATAGATCTCGAACAGCTCAAAAATGAAAAGATTCACATTCGGGGGCCCCTGTGGTGGACATACACCAGCAGCATCTTCTTCAGGATTGTCTTTGAAGCAGCCTTCATGTATGTGTTCTACTACATGTATGATGGGTACCAGATGCCTCGCCTAGTGAAATGCAATGCCTGGCCCTGCCCCAACACAGTGGATTGTTTTGTTTCTCGGCCCACTGAGAAAACCACATTTACCATTTTCATGCTTGCTGTTTCTGGGATCTGCATGATGTTGAATCTAGCAGAGTTGTGTTACCTAGTGATAAAAATCTGCATGAAAGAACCCAGGAAAACAACAGTTTTAAAATAATTCCACAGTTTCAGGATTTCCTAGCTCCCCATTCCCCTCAAACTTTCTTAGGTGTTAGAAAGCAATAAGCAATGTTTTTACACTCAAGGAAAAAGATAAACTATAATTCATGTTTTAAAAATAGTCTCCTGGGAAGCTGCCACTGAGGAAGGTTTTAAAGATCATTCAGTATTCCTGCATTCACAAGTTAGAGCAGCCTTCTGGCAGCAGCTCTTCCAAGCATGCCTGCTGCTGGGATCCTGTTGTTGGGACAGAGTCACTTTTCAAAAAGAAGGCTTTAGTGCCTAAAGAGAGAGCCAAGAATCACAAACACAATGTCAACTTCAGAGGCAAGCCAATAACAAAGGATTTTGATCAAAAGTGGGGTGAAGGGTTTGGGGGTGGGTAAAGGGGTACTCTACAGCTTGTGAAAAGAAAGAAGACAGGGAAGTGACTGTGTTTATAGCACATGTCCTGATCTCTCTGGAGGGCAAGGGAAGGGCTTAGGAACACAGGTACTCTATGGCAATACATGCTACCAGCTCTGCTGAGCATCAGTGATGGGGTTTTTTTTTTATTCTTTTTATCTCCTTACCTGTACTGAGGAGCACCTCCTAAAGAGTTGGGGGTTGCCAGTCTCAACTACTTGTGGATGTTGTTTAAGCCAGTGCTGCCTCCCTCCAGTTGCAGGGGCTGCAGCAGTGGGAGGAATGATGTTTGTTATTTCACTCTCTTGATCAGATACAAAAAAGGATTGTCACTTTTGAGCAGGTGGGGGCAGTGTAACTGTCTTTCTGCTTTTGGTCCCACTCAACACGTTGTGAATAATCTCAGTACAGTAGATTTTATTCAATGAAGAGACTTTTTACCACCTGATTGTGCCCCCTCAGCTGGTACATTTTTTTTTTTTCCCAGTAAAAGCTAAGAAAACCGGTATTGTTTCATTCTGTTATCCAAAACAAGTGCTTCAACTTGCAGCATGAGACAGTAGATTGCACCTACCAGTGCTTCTTCCATCAATCCCTTTTTCCTATACAACCTGCACAGCTTTTCTTCATAAATTCTTCCCCCATCTTCTCTCTTTCAAGTGAGTGCATCAAACCACTTTCAATCACTCTGACATTTCACATTGTGAGACTGAAGCTCCCTTCCTTTTCTTACACTAGGTCTAATGGTAATTACAGACAGCTTGCAGAGCTAAAAACAAAAGGACCCAATCAGAAATAAGGAGGGACTTGGTATTTTCCTTGAAGTTCACATTGCTGAGATGTGAATTGTACATTACTAACTTGAAGGGCTATGTGAGTCAGGCTGGTCTTCTCTCTTCAAAGTAGTCTGAAAGGCGTGTTGTATCTGTCACTGTCATGGGCAGCTACACCAGCACATACAGCAGTACAGTTTTATCTCTGAAGTGCCTGCCAATCGAACCCACTTCTAGAAAGCTAGCTATTTCTCCTCTTTGCCTTTAATAACTGGCTTGTCCCTGGAATGAATGCATACTATTTTAGCTTCTCTGTTTGCATCCACCTTACTGTATGCTTCAGTTTATCACTGTTGGAGTAAACCATGAGTTAGACCTGTGACCCTTCACTGTACACTGAAAGTGAGCATAAGCAGGCTTCTACTGCTTGAGAGCTACATCCAGTGTTGCAGCTTGACTGCAGATGGAAATCTGTCATCTTAAAGGGGAGCAAGAAAACCATAAAGCCACCAGTCTCAGAAACACAAACAAGAAGATGGAAAGCCATTAATAATGAGCTGAACTGGAAACTTGGACTGTGAAAACATCCTTAATTGAACTCTAAAGAACAGAGCCTGGGACATACCAGGTTTGTGCTTGGCAAAGTTCCTACATTGTTTCACATACAAGCATGAAGAGAACTATCTACACTCCCAATACTCCAGAATGATACTTCTTTTGTAACAAGAGGATTTTTTCCCCCCTGAAATTATAATTAAAACACTCTTGCAGTGTCTGTTTTCCGTATTACTTGTATGTGCCATGCATTACCTAACATCTAATGAAAATCTTGTTCACCATAATGGAAAATATAGGTACCAATACTACATTTAATAGCCAAGGGGTACTCTAAGGATTTTAGCTTTCTGCTGCAGGTTGTTTACATTTGGTTACATTGCCTGTTATCCTGCAGGGTTTATGAGCGGGTGGAAAGTCACATATGTGACCCCCTACTAGAAGTCAAATGTGCTAAGTCAGCCTTGTACTAACAGCTGCAGCTAGAAAGGGCTGGTGATGAATAACTTAACCAGCTTCATAGGTGACAAGAGTTTGTTTTCCCAGACTGTTTTAGAGCTTAACTGGGACTTGGAATGGGATGCACCAAAACTGGTAACAGTTACACTGAGATTGTCTTTAACTAGAAGTTTGTCAACCAGATTACCACACAGAGAAAAAAAGATAGAAATGGGGAAAGCATCTGAAAGCAGCCAAGAGAACTTCAATCCAGAACTGCAACACTGGGGAATAACAGCTCTACCAGAACATATTTACTGTCTCTCAGATTTATTTTCTGTGTGTATTTAATTTGACTAAATAACTGCTGAGTAGGGGAAAGTACTTCAGATACTTCATAGGAACACAGGAATTGCACCTTTTTTACATGTACTACATTGCATGGTTGACCTAAAAATGGCTTTTATACAGATTAAAATACAATGCTATATGGAATTGTGTGTGTTCTTTCCTAAAATACATCAGAAGTGTCTGTTTTTATGGTTTTGGCACTTGGTTCCTAGGCTCTTCTCAGAATGAACATTGCAAGAGTGTGGAAAACTGAAGCAGAAAACCTGAAGTCATGTCTGTAAAAGAGGCTGATTCCTTATTGTCCAGTGTAGTCAGGACATAAAGTGTCAAATAATGTGGTATCACAACTGGGGAGTGTAGGAGTGGAACCGGCTAAACCATACCTTGATTCACCAGCAGAAATCATCACTGACTTCATCAAGCTAGAATTTTACCCAAAAACTTGAAATGGTAACTACAAAAGTACTTGTTAGAAAGGGGGGCAGAGGGTGGGAAAGCAAACTTCACTTTCAACTCACAGACCCAACTAGGGAAAAAAATTTAACTCCCATGGAAGAAAGACTGATTTAAAAGGAAATCAGAAGTATAAATCTGTATCTATGCCTTCTGGATATAGAAGTACCTTTATTAAAAGGTTTTTTGGGTTTGTTTTTTCTTTTTAGACAAAATTAAAAAATAAAATCCTTCAGATATTTTGCAGTTATCATGACCCAATGTATTTTTTAATTCCTATCAGCAAGAATTTAAATGACAAATTATATTGCCCATGAAAAGAAGAATGCTCCTGCATCATGGAGGTTCAGTTTGAAGTAGCAACACTTAAAAGTTGCTTTATTTTGTAAAAAGTGTACAGGAGCAAATAATCAACAGCTAAGAGCACTTTACTACAAACTGGAAAATGGATCTCTTTTTTTTTTTCCATAATCACAATTCCCTCACCTGCAACTTAGGCTAACGTGTTTTACCAGGCAAAATCACACTCAAAGCATTGCACTGTATTTTGTGGTCATCTGTTCTGATAGTTAGGACAGCCACTACCCTGGGTGGTAATTACAGGTTTCCTTGGATATTCTGTCTTATCAATACAGTCATTTGAACTTGTTTATAGACAGTGGCAAGAGTAATGGTAACTACTTGAGGCTTAATGAGCTAAGACTAATGGTAATGATCTTCAAGATAGTTTAGGAGATATATATACTTTTTTCTCATCTGACCAACCCAGCTTGTTTTTGTCATTTTCTTTTACAGAATATATATCTCTTCTGTAAAGCTGGCCCAGCTGTGACCTGTGTGATTTCTCTATAAGCTCTCCTAGCCTCCAAAGAGAAAGAGTCTACAACCTAGGTTTAGAAATGTATTAAGCTTCAAATGGCAGGCCCAACTGAGGAAACAAGACACATCTCTGAGTTTCCACCTTTGAGAATATAGCTTGCCCCTGCTATGGTTTGTCCCCCAGTACTACTATAGAATTTAGGATCAGAATTGCACACACCTTCTGTCTTTTTCTGCCCCTGAAATCACTGCCACTAACTCATCTTTCATATCATGATCATGGTTATTTTACATCTGCCAGCTCTATGCTCAATACATTGTATTTGATTAAGCCATCTACTAAAAACTATCCTCTCCAAGACTACCACCAGATAGCCAGATGCTTGCATAATCTTTTCTGGTAAAGGAGCTATATGGTATCGATAGGACATAAAGTTTAAGGAAGTATGTTTTGCTTGAACTGATAGAGAACTTTCACAGTTGATCTATGGACCACTGCAGTTTATAGATGAATATTTTGAACAGTAGTGTATATTCTGTGTGCTGCTAAGAACCAACATCTCACTCACAGCCTGGCAGAGTACCCAGGACAATAAATACTGTAGTCATAGTGGTCTGAAGCAGGGGGCATTTTTTGGTGGACAAGCTGTGCTAGGCAGGCTGACTTGCTTAGGCAAGCTGTATCTTTTCTATTTTCTAGGCAATTATGGTAATATAGGCTTATCAGCCGGGAAAGACAATAGCAGTCTTCAACTGTTAAGTTGGAATCCTGAAATTTAGTTTAATAGTGTTTTGCAGATCATTTTTTACTGAGGTTCAATCTTTAAGACAACACATAGAAATTCCTCCCACACCTCTCTATGTTCCACACATTAGCAGGAATGCTGCTCTTTCTTTTAATAGAGTGACTGGAAAACTTGCTATCTTTTTGGTATCCATTATATATAACTATATAGTATTTCTTTTGTCACAAGACTTCTTTCACTTGATTTAAAAATATTATAGCAGTCCTAGTACACAGAGTACCCTAACCCTAGCTCTGAGTCTCGTTTCCAAGTTTCTGCAACTGAAAGATAAAGGTGACGACTGTGTCATGTTCACAGGAAGCAGAACAGTTTAATCAAGTGTTGCTTGTTAAGATCATTGCAACAGGTGCCAGAAAAAAAAAGGAAATATAATTCTTGTAATCTTGTGATAAAGATTTCAAACCTATTGCATGTTGCATCACTCATGTAATGTCTGCTTGCAGTTAGTTACATCCCTGCCTTAGGTGTTGCATCTTTTCCAAGGACTGAGTGTTTAATACACAGTTTAAACAGCTTCCACAATCTCCAGCAAAATAAACTAAACTAGTCTATACACTTATGCACACACATGTGCACACAAACACAGGCACAAACTGACTAAATCATTCTTTTAGTGCTATCTGATGGAAGACTGAGAGATTGCAACATGGATTTGTCAGGAATAATTTCTGCCTATGTCATGATAAAAGCTTTTGTGCATAGCAGTAAAACAATTATTAATGACTCATTGTCAAAATGTAAGGATCCACCAAATGGGATGAACTGTGTGCAGCTGGGAGGGGTTGCAGGCACATGTGAAGATAGGCTTAGAATTCAATAGGATCTTTATCACCAGGAGAAATGGCTTAACAAAAGCAGATTGTGAAGTTAGGAAGGACTAAGTGCTAGTGTTGTGAAACACTAAGTACTTGCAGAATTGTAGGATGGAGACCTGTTCTGAAGCAAAGAACAGTTTTGTAGAGAAAAGCAGGAAATAGAATAACTGATAGTTTGTAGTAGACCATCCAAGTCAATAACATTGTTAACTTGGAAGAGTGTCATAGGGGTATGTATTAAAGATTTGTCAAAAATAGGATGTTTCCACATGAAAGTCCTTATCTAGACCCTATTTTTGGTCACCATCTACCCAAAAAGCCCATTTATCAGCTGGAAAAATCTAAGGAGTTGGGAATAATATACAACCAAGTATCTAAAACACAGAAACTGTAAGGAAACCTGAAAGAAATGAGTTGGCCTGGGAAAGTCTAAGGGAAGACCCAGCAGCACTCTTCAAATATGTAAAAGACTGTGGCAAAGAAAATGAAGCTGTTGCTGTTTACATTCACTGACAACAGGACAAGAAATAATAGGCTTATGTTAGAATGAGATGTAGGCTAGTCATTGCAAAACCTCTCTGTGAAGAGGGCTAAGCATTGAATTGGATGACAGACTTTCTGTTACTGAAGACTGTTAAATGGCAACTCAGTCCAACATCTGTGGTAGATGGTCTAGGTATAGGAACCTGATCTAGGGCAGAAGAAACTTCTAAAATCTGTGAGGAGTCAATTGTACAGGTTCCTTTTTCTGAATAAAAGTTATTTTCATATAAATTCAAGTCTCCTTGTCAGTGCAAGGTCCATCCAGCATGACCTTTGTCATGGTTCCTCAGTGCTCTTAGCCATTGTAATATCTTCCTGTGCTATAACAAATCCCACCAGACAAAGCATGTGAGGTGGCATTGTGAGTAAACAAAATGACAATTAACATAAATTACATTGGTGATGGAATTGAGGTTTTTCCTCCTCCTCAGCACAGTGAAGCCTCCTGCTTCAGTTTTGTGTCTCACAAAACAGGCATTGTTCCCAATAGCAAAATCAAAACCCAGATCACTTTTTAGTTTTGCTGCCCAGTTGACTTTCACACAAAAACGTTAATGGAAGTCACTGAAGCCTGATCTGTGTCCAGAAGAAATTTTACAACAATAGCATGCCATTCTATTTTCATGTTTTTTCATTTCAAAGGTAGACCATCACATTGTGCTGCAATTTGAATTTTGTAGAGAGATCTTCCTCTACATGAGCTTGGTTTTCTATTTTAAAGCAAGATATCTATTGCTGCTCCTTTCTGTTGATGGTAGCCGGTATTTGAGGCCTTTACAAATTCATTGTGCATGTCAGCAAAGTAAATTCCTGGTAAAACATACCATATTTGCTCTAAACTGGAATACAATGAAGAATATCCTTGTTTAGGAGCTCTGGTTGTGGTTTGGCACTGTGAATTGCTCACTGGTAGTATTAGTTTAGAGCATTAACATTGATGTCATCCCTTCCTGCTCATTCTTAACCCATCTGTGTCTCTCTCCCACCCCATTCAACAGAGTGCCTCCTCTCCAGGACCTTTTACTATGCCAGCACATTTGTTTGCACAGCTGCGCTCAAGACTGGATTGGGTGACTGTTTTAGCTTTGCTGGATGGTTTTTTACCTGGATCAGTTCCTTGATCTGGTTTACAGGGAGGTCACAGGAACTTCCATGGCTGTGGCGCTGTAGACCATGGTGTTGGGCAAGAGGAGCTGCAGGCAGTGAGTGGAAGTGGCAGAGGGAATGCCATCAAGTTTATTTGCAGCTACACACACTGCAAATTCAAACCACTGTCTCTGGCTGTATTTTCATAAGTGATTGATACTAGAGAGGCAAAAGTCTTACTGTCTTTTCCCTTTTTTGCTCCTATACCCTTCCCTGCTCTTCTCTCCTCTCTGCTGGCCCTGCTTCCCACCTACTGACCATCTTCTCCCTTGCTCTGCCACAGTCTCCTCTCAACTTTTGTGTGAGTTGATTTAAGTCATTAACTCAGCAGAAAACTATTTGAACTCTGCATTTTGATTTGTTTTCAGCTTGGCTAGCTTTCTGCCAGGGTTGTGGCAGGAATGAATGTATTTCAAATATCAAGATATTTATTTCTTTGTATTTCTGGCAGTAGTGCGGATAAAAAGCATCACACAATGATGGAATTGTAAAAGGTGTCATGCTTCTTCAGATTCTGCATGTTCTGTGTCTCTCTTTTTTTGATTCTTCCCCTTAACAGATGCCTGGCTTGCAGTTACAGTTCTTCCTCTGCTGTATCCCACATGGCACTTTTGCTTCTATGAAGATGACCTGAAGGTGTCTCACTCAAAACATATCCCAGAACAGTCTTATTTCTTTTTTTTTGCTCTAGGAAACTTCCCACAGTTTCAAGCAGACTTTTGAGAGAAAGCCTGTTATGGTGGGTAAAACGCCAGCCTAGGGTCTCAGTGCCATTCTTGTGTAACCTAGGACGAGTCAGTAAATCTTCCTGTGCCTCCATTCCTACAAACTACAAATCATAATAACTCTTCCTACAATATAGAAACAAGAATAATTCTTCCTGTCACCAGTCCTGTTTGTTAATATGCCATGTTAGCTGATGTGCTTGTCAGTAGTGTCTAACAAAGCACTAATCACTAATAGGTACAATAATAATAATTCCTATATGAGATAAAACTACTACTTCAGTATTTTTATTATCATTTTATTTATTAGCTAATTAGTTCTAAAGTCTTTCGATTCATCCATGTAGAGAACAACTAGAGAAGATTTTAATCCTCCTTGCTTCAAGCTGGTCCTGAGGTCCCAGTGCCCTTTCTCAGCAGTTAAATATCTTTAGTGCCATCTTCTGTAGCGTAGTGGTATGTCAAGTGCGATTTCTTTAATTGACATCCCAAGCGGTGCGGCAATAAACTGAAGTGAAGGATTTTGTAGCCGTTTTTAGGCTGACTGTAAACAGAACTATTGCCGGCACTGCTGAGTCATCCATCACCGACGTGGCCTGTTTACAACTAACACATAACAGCAGTTTAGGAGTCTTTCCACTACATTGTGTTTGGATGAACAGCTATGGTCAGAATAATCCCCTTCTGTACCTCAAAAATAGATACTTAAATTAGAAATAGCATGTGGTAAAACACTGATTTGGATCAATACTGTAGGAGTGACTCAGGTTCAGACTAAGATCAAAATATATCTCCTTAACTTATTAGATATTTTAGCATTTCATAAAGCTTGGTATCTATTTTTGATCTTCTTTCTTTGTACTTTGCCATGCAAACCTGGTACTTCTGATCTTAAAAATACCTGCCTGACTGTTCTGTCTCCACACCTCTTAAATTCAACTTTGTTTCTGTGACAGCCAAATCATACATTGCTAAAGGCCTGTTTACATGTGGAACAGGGGTTGTCACTGGTGTGGAGGCTTGCATGGAAAATGAAAAGTGGTACGACAGAAGGTAATTAAAGGAAGTTTGAAAATTATTTAAATGTGCATTTTACTGTAAAAAAATAAATGTCATGTTCAGTTTTATTTTGTTATCTAGCATTAATGACAATGGAGGGAACCCTTTAAACATAACAAGAACCTAGGAATTTGAAGCACACTGAAGGGGCATCTGGCTCCTGGTAGTGCTGTGCACCTTTAAAGATAAGTGGCAATGAGAAAGCTAGCAGGATGGGTCTTTTATGGGAACCCCACAGTCAGAATGTCCACATGAAGAGACACTTTTCAGCATCATTGTTTAAATCTCAGGATATTTTCCTTCTGAATAAATTCCTCAGGGAGACAAGTCCTACTTTTCCTATTTCCTCTTTATATGGGTTCAGATCCTCACATTCTAGTATGTGACTAACAGTCCTCCATACCTCCTTAATATGCTTTCATGCTTGGGCTTTCACCAGTACTTAATGGGATCTTTATTTTTAAAGCTGCTGCCTCCAAGTTTCCCCCAGGGATTTTGAATCCTTGCCTGTCTGATTTTCTACAAATGTCCCAGAGGATTTTGGCAATAGCCCAAACCTCTTCTTGTAAGAACCCATAAGGGAATTCTTGGAAAAGCAATTGTTAGCTGATGGGTGTAGTCCAATGGTAGGTAAGCACTGTATCAGATTATCCCTGTTTAAAATGTATTGAATTCTGTCTTGGAAACCTTCTGTGGCAGGACTGAAAGGCTGCTCTAGAACCTCACTGCTGTCCTGAACAAGACAATTTTTGTTACAAAAAGCTGTCAAGGCTGGTTTGTACAGGTGGTGAGAAACATGACTTAAAAAACCTTCCAGAGAATGAAAAAGCCATCGTGGAAACACCCAATGCTTCATGCTATTAAACCTTTTGGATAGACTGATGAAAGTGAGAGGTCTCTCTCTACCATTCCCTAAGTCAAACTTCCTGCGCTTCAGCTGATCTGATAGGCCAAGGTACTTCACTGCATGAAGAAAGTTACTGGGTTATCTCCTGTACCCTAACACAACATTTCATGCCTCACTGTTTCAGGATCCACACCATGATACTACTACACTTGGAGTCATGGCAGCACCATGTTCCAGATATACCACTTGTCTCTGACCAAAGCAATTTGTCCTTGTGACAACAGTAGTGCTTAGATTAACACAGATCTTCCTCCCTCGTGTTTTCGGCTGAAAGATTTGTAGGGAACAAAGAAGCATTGCAAGGATTCAAGAACATGGGGATGGTCTGTCTCAGTTTGTCACCAGTTGTCTGCTGCACACAGCTTCTCAAAGCATTTCAAAATTTTTCTTGGATAGTTTTTTTTGCTAAAAACTATTTACTGCTCTACTAAGCTATTAAAAGCTATTCACTATACTACTATTACTAAAACCATTTTACTATAAAATAGAGCAACAGAGAGCTCAGGAATGACTCAGTTTGGTGAAGTTTTCAGCTCTGTAGGGTAGCTATCAACAGAACATCATATGTTATTGCTGGAGAATTGTTGAGTTGTCGTGCTAGTCCAAGTCATTCTGTCTAACGTTTTCTTTTTTTAGGACAACGCTAAAGAACACATAAAAGCCTAAACAAACTACAGGTGGAAGTAGTATTTTTGAGTACTGATGCTGAAAGTATCAAGACCCACCTTTAAATCACCATTTTGAAAATAGTTGCAGCCAACCTGCTCTTTTCGAAGGGCGTGTGCACAACAGCTTGACAGCTAATCTTGACTGAGGAGAGTCTGAGGAAAATAAACTTTTAAAAGACCTATCTGTAGTGCCTAACTCACTGTAGTGCGCAGTCCCAGGTATAGGCTCTCAAACTCTGAAGACTCAGGTTTTTCATGTATGAAACTTGTCAAGTTTTTTCTTGGAATGCTTCAAGGAGTTGATGCAATGCTGCCTTTACTCAGCAAGTCAAAGGACAGTAGCCACTGCCCTGAAGCACCCTAGGGGTGAAGGCCCTGTGGGGTTCTTCATGGAGGATGAGCAGCAGTAGCAGCAGAGTTAAAACCTTTCTGTGAAGAATTGTTTTTGGTTTGGGGGGTTGTAGTTTCTGCTTTAAGATACACCTAACGCCTCACGGGTGAAAGCGGCACCGTCACCTTCAAGAGTCCCGTGCACTGAGGACACCGCACTGGAGCCCAGCCGCAGGAGCCCGCCAGTGGGCGGCGCTGTGACGGAGCGCACGGGAGCGCCGTGACCCGCCTTCCGCGGCCGTCAAGGTGCGGCAGCCGGTGCCGGCGGCCCTGACGTGGGTGCCTAAGGGGCCCCTGGCGGGACGGCAGGCGGCGCGGAGCGTGCAGGTAGCGAGCGGCTCCCGCAGCGCCGGCTTCGAGGCCGGCGGGCACCTGTCGGGGATGGGGTTCTTACGCTTTTGGCTTCTCGGGGAAGAACCTGTTTATTTATCAGGAAATCCCACCCTGGCCCGCGAAGGAGGATGGATTATCAGCACAGTGACGTTTTAAAAGCCCGTGAGAGACAGGCAAATGCCCCGGCCCCTCGAAAGGGGCTGAGTGTGATGCCAGGGGCTCTGCCAGCTGTGGGAGGCGGGCAAAGGGAGGGAAGAGAGAGAGAAAGAGAGAGAGAGAGGGAGGGAGGGAGGGACGGAGGACGAGTGTCCGGAGCCTGCCGGGGCCGTCAGAGGTCCCCTGCCGCAGGCGGACTGTGGGCAGCTGCTCTCCCTCCCTAGGGCGCGTCGCCTGCCGACCGCCGCCGGTCGTTGCCGAAGCTCGAGCAAACTTCGGGGCTTTCTTTTCCTCCTGATTAAACGAGCTATGAGCCAACACTGTCCGGACTCTTCTGAACGAGTTAATGTTTTGCTACTTAATATAGCCTTGCTCCCGCAAAGCGTAAGTAGAGCAAGCCTGGGCTGTGCCGCTCGGCGGGCGGGCCAGCAGCCTGGCATACTCTGCTGGAGGGCAAGTGGCCGCGGGCAGACCTGGAGCTTGCGCTGGGTATGGGCGGCGGGAGCCAGCCTGGGGCCTGTGGCCGCTTGCCGTGCCCCTCGACCCTGATCTGGGCTCCAGAAGGGCAGGGAGAGCCCGAGTTCTGCGGATTGTGCTGAGGAGGAACAGTGGAAACGGCCCTACTGCTTTAAATATCTCCTGGTCTAAGTGTTCTGTGTTCCTGCCCCACCGAGGTAACCGTATACAGGCAGGGGTGCTCGCAGAGAGGACTGATAACTGGGCCTGGTGTGGCAGCGAAAAGAGTCCAAACCTCACAGAAAATGCAGCGGAGGCAGAAGCACCAGATACCATTTATGTCTGTGATTGCTGTGGTCATGGGCCACAGAAGTGAGCATGTGAGGGGCGTGTTAACTTCTTCCTTAAGGGTTTCCACTAGCATTCGAACACGAATGTGCACTTCAAGACAGTTTTACACTTAGGGTAAAGTTAAATCCTAAATAAGAAGCAGAGCCAGAATTGCTGTCGGCCATGTAAGTGGGCCGTCATTCAGAGAGAATGATGGAGTTCAGGAGTGTAACCCAAGATGGTTCTGGGGTTTCTCAGGGTGAGCACTGAGTTACCTGGCCCTGTCACTTTCTCCTGATAGTGGGGTGGCCTCCCTGCACTGACCAGGCTTTTACTTTTTCAGTCCCATTGTGGTCTGAGAGTTACCAAACTGCCAGTCACACACGTGTTCACTTATGACTCACAAGGGTTGCAAAGAATTTGAGATTAGTAAATATTCTTTGGAACATACTTGCAGCTTGTTTAAATGAAAGTTTGCCAATGTTATAACAAAAAAAGTTGGGTTTTGTTGGTTTTTTTTGTTTTTTGTTTTT
>NDXB01003231.1:67211-116347 GCA_002631895.1 Agapornis roseicollis | reverse complement strand
TTTTTTTTTTGTCGTGTTGGGTTTTTTTTTGTTTCTTCGGGTGTTCGGGGTTTTTTTTTGCATGTCTTTAAGACACTGGCATAGATAATGCAGAAGGAATTGAACTAACTAGCCAGAACTACTTCAGTTTCCCTTTAAGGGAAATGAAAAGGGAAAATCCTACTGGAATATGTTAGAATTAAACTATAAAAAGATTTAAATGGTTTCCATAAGACAAAAATGTACTTTAAGAAGTTTGAACAGGGTATATAGCACTGTGTCCCTTGCAGTTACTGTAACTTGCCTGAAGTCCCCTCAGACTGATGCTTGTCTGTTGGGGTACCTGCTTCTCTGCAGTGAGAAAAGGTCTTGTGTCTTTGAATGCCAGAAAGTCTTTTCTCTCCTTTGTATATCTGGGGCAGGGGGCGGGACACTCGGAACTGTGCAGGTTTTAGATCCATGTGGCTCATCATATGTGGGCACCTGACAGATCTGTCGCATTCATGCTTCACTCACTCGGGATGTAGGGCTATTCCATAGTCCCCTGGTAGTTCCACACCCTTCACACCTTTCAGAGTTTTATTGGTAAGTTACTGCCTTTTGATTCCAATGTAGAGCTCTAAAATGGCATTTGAGTATTCTGGGGGAGAAAAGGGGTTACTTTTTGTGTCTGTTTTTCTCCTTCAAGTAGTGAATCAGAGCAAGGCTTTGTTATGTCAGGGAATAGAGGAGATTACAGGTGGGGTGTAGCTCTCCTGGGCTCAGCCCTGTACTCCTTGCTGTTTTCATTTACTCAGGCCAAACTTTCACTCAGAGGTAAGTAAAGCCAAGAAGTGAAGTTTCATTTGGAGTGTAAGGAGGAGGATCCACAGCAGGAAAGTAAGCTTAAGGTAATAACAAGGTCAGCTGAGGAATTAATTTTTAACAAAAGTTTAAAATACAATGAAAGTGGTAATAGATGTGTTGGGAAGTATGACATTATAAGCAAGAAGTAGGGTGTTTTTCAAATCCTTATTTAAACAGTTTATAAAGCTAATTATGAAAGCTCATTTGTGACTTATAGAATATATGTACATGAACAAATACCATTAGCTTCCACTGGAAATTATAGTAGCTTATTCTGTCCCTGCATATCTGCCAGTTTGTCTGGAATGACACTGTCATGCTACAGACTGTGCAGGGTGACTGCTTTTATCAGATTTAAGTTAGCAGTTAAAAACATGGTAGTAATAGAGACACCTGATTGTTCAGTGTAAAAACAAAGGAAATATGGCAACTTGTTTTTTCTTTTAACAGCATTTTTTTCTCATACTGGTTTATAAAATCTGGCTAATTTTGAAGATAAAAACTTAAATCCTAGTATTTTAGACTGTTACAAGAAACAAAACAAAATGTGGATTGAATTTAAGAAATCTTATTTAGATAAGGACATCTGTTACATTTCTAGGTAATTGCTAAGGGATATTTGTTAGCTGTGCTAGTATAGTTATTTATGTGTGTACATTTGTGTCTATAAATACATAAACATGTACACGTACAAGTAAAATTATAAATACTTAAAATATCATATTTCACATACTTGATACATCATGATGAACCTCTTCAGTGACATCATGAGAAATAGAAATAATAACTGGCAAGTTCATAGATGACACATGATAATTTTTTCTCTCCTGTAGAGGGATATATATGGCATCACACATAAACACATCATCCAGAAACTGTATTTGTGCATGTGCTAAACTTAGTGATTAATAGCACAGCATTGATTCTTAAACAGAAAGCCATTCCAGTTTTTATGAACTGCCCATTTTTCAATATTTGTCACAGAGGAATGATTTTCTAAGTGACACAAACACTTTATGACTCCCAGTTCTTATTAAATGATCTGAGGGCTCGTGAAATCCTTGCTTTTTATAACAGTGAGTTAGATTGCTTTCTGAGACAGATTCTTTGTCTTACCTAATGGGTATTTTTACATGAATGTATGAAATACAGATAAAGATGTTTCAATTCTTATCTGCATTTTTTCCAAGCACAGCAAAAGAAGGTCTTTCCCTTCACAATCCTTATGTAAGCTTAGAATTTAACAGTTGCCTTGCTCTGTATTTAAGCAGCACTGAGAGTAATACTGTACAATTGAAGTTTATGTTATACTACAAAAGCTTGGAGTTGTTCTCAGCTAAAATACTGAGTTGTGGCTGTTTAAACTTAGATTTGGGTACTTTATTGTTGAACTTACTGGTGACAACTCAAATATTCTGTGAGCTCCCTGGTTTTGTTTTATGTCATTTAATCATTATTTGTATCAAGGCAACCCTTTAAAATTCTTGATGTGATTTTTGGCTGAGTTATGTTGGCTTAAAGGACATTTGCTTGGAAAACTTACTGACACTGAAGAAAAATACAGGACCTGGATTTTTGAGAACCCTCCAGGCAGTGGAGATACGTGTCTTTGCATTGCCCTTGGAAATTGCATCCTTCCTGTCTTTATGTACCACGGGTAATACACATTGGTATTGAAAGCAATGACTGCTGCAGTTCACCTCTGTGTGCTTAAGATGCTGTTTAAGAACTTTGTGTACAGGGTCAATTTGCACACTCTGATCTACAGAAATAAATTTTTAAATTCATTTAAGTATTAGAATAGCTTTTTATAAGTGCATACTTTAAGAAATGCTTCTTGTTACATTTTTAGTGTCCTAAATAATCTCAAGCCTGGGCAATATTGGCCTGTAGCATAAAGAGAAAAAAAATCTGAAGTAGTATTGGTGAATGAAGGATGATTGAGAATAAGTTAGATGGTATTATTTGTCATCTTTACTTTTTATGAGTTATTTTTCTTTCACGCATCACTAGATAATTCTTCAGAAAAGCACAAAACCCCCCTGCTTTTGTTGTAGTCATCACTTGGTGATCTTAGTAAGAGATACACTAAAGTGTACCTCTAGGAAAGAAAAAGTTTGCTACCTCTGTTCACCTTACAATGCAGGGTTTATCATTTTTCATGAGTGTAGATTAACTTAAGTTTTTTGAACAATAGAAGGCACCGTCTGTCTTTATAAAGAACAGTGTGTGGCCTCTGTGCCATTGGATGCAAAGGTAATGGCAACCATTCTGAAAATGGACCATAATTTAATGTGCTAACTTTTGCTGATTAATAAACTTTTTATTACAAGTAGTAGTAACAAAAGAACAAGCCACAACTTTGATTACTCATTATCTGAACTGTCTATTTTGCTTGGTCTGGATAGAAAGCAAAAAGCAAGTCAGAGGGAACTGAATGGACGCACAGAATAATGCAAAGGATAGAAGAGAAATTAAATACTGAATTTAGGGTTATGCTAAACTACTTGAATCCATCAAATATAACGTTATTCATTTTGCTGTTCCTACATTTTCCTACTCAAAATGAGAACATTCCCAAATGGCAGATTAGTTCTGACCAAAGAGGGAAGTAAATGGAGTGTATCTTCAAATGGTTTAGTAAAAAAGATACAAAACTAATTAATTTTTCCATTAAAAATTATTACTGCTCAAGACTAAAATTACTTCACCTTCCAAAATATTGTAAACTTCACAAAGTTAGGATTGAAGATTAAATTTTAAAATAATATAAATATATTAAATTAGGATTATAAAGTATTCTAACAATTTATTCAGTTTTGGGTTACTCTTTTGAGATTTAAAAAAAAATATTTAAAATTCTTTTAGGACTTGAGACACTATTACACAAAATTGACATTTCATTGTTGTTATCATCTACAGTTTATTGTTCTCTGCTGGAAAAGGAATTTAATTATATTAAAGGAAATGTGGTTTTGTAGAATATCCAATATCTATTTTTTAGGGGGAGTTTTTGTTGAGTCAGCTTTGTGGGGATAAAAAGTGAATTAGTATTCCAGGATTTACAAAACCACAAAATGCGAATGGGTGTGTTGTGTCCTTTTGTGTGACAGTATGTTGTTCTGCAGTTACTGGTATTTCATTGCCTCATAGTAAAATCAAGTTATTAAAAAGGTGACTTGAACAACCTTAACTAAAAGACTGACAGAAGTTCAGTGCATACTTTGGAAATGCTCCACCTGGAAAACCAGTGACATCATTGTTGAGAATCACAGTGAATGTACCACCAAGAATAGTACTTTTTCCCAGTGGTAATATCCTACCTGTAATGATGAATCTTTTTGGGAATTGTAAGATAAATGGGTATTTTGACAAGAGTATAAGTATAAAAATAAAAATATTAAAGTGTAATTCAGTTATATTTATGAAATATTTGGAGATTTTTAAACAAGAAGATAATTAGACTTTTCCAGTAGTGGTGTTTTGCTTTTTTTCTCCATGCAAATTGTTATATTTGAATGATAATCATTATGCAAGTATTTCTGAAGGTTTTGAAATTAGCTGAAAGTTTTGCATTTTGTTTTCAGTTGAAGGTTGACATATAAAATACAGGTGTGTTCATTAGAAGAATAAAATGTACTTCTTACATATGTTCCAGTATTCTTACATGCATTCCAATTAGTAATAGGCCAAGGATAACAGAAGTGACACCAGCAGGTAACAGCTTGTTTCTCAATTGAAGACAACTTGTGAGAAATCTGATCTTGTACTTTAAGCTTTTCCGAACCAGAAGTTCTGTCACTGCCCAGAATTGGACGTAGGAAGCCCATCATACATGAACTGTTGGAAACTACTAAGAAACTATACACCAATTGTTTGTCACAGAATGAAGGTTATAGGGTGGAATTTTGTATTCCTAAGAAAATCTCTGTGCACACTTTGTAAAGTGCCCTTTTTTGTTGTTTTTTTTTTTTAATAATGTTGCAATACAGGTGGTTCAGTAACACCAGCTGGCAGGACAGTAAGGAAAATGCCATAGAAACCTTTCCACCATTCCTCTCAGAAGTTCTGATTCTTCCCAATATTTCAGATTGCGCAAATAATTCATTCTTTTTAGAAATCAACAAACTCAAACTTGACTAGGCTTTGAGAACATGCTTGGTGGTGGTGTACACATTCCAGAATTAAACTGTAAATTCCATAGGCTTTGAGTAATTATTTTTCTGTTTGTACAGTGTAAAAATAGCAGAGACTTGGACATTACTAACTTCCTGAATGCTGGAGTAAGGAAGTCCTGATAACAATAGCATGTTTACAGTTAGGCAAACTTTGTATCACACTCTGACACAAATGCAGTTATATTAATCAAAGATTAATGATTGGAACGTTCAGTTTAAGTGAACTGATTTCCACTTGTTTTATTCTAAAAACAGGCAAGTTAAAGGCATCTCAGGTGAAGAAAACAGAAATAATGTTTTAAAAATATTTAAATCTTGCAGAAATTTTAGTTACAGATCTTTTTTGCTTGGTGTATGTTTTATATATATATGTATATATAAAAACACATGTATGAACCAGGTGTAAGCACTAAACATCCCACTTCTGTGCTCACCAAAACCCATGGCTGCATGGTCACAGGGCTTTGTTGTTCTTACCATAAGTGTGCCATAGTCTACAAGGAAGTGCACTTAAGAATTGTCATTTGTTGAGAATCAATCTGATGTGCCGGGGCATTGTGCAATTGTAAGATTTTTTTTAACATTGCTCTAACTGCTGTAATGTTCTTATTGTAGGTTATAAATCTGAAACAATGGGTGACTGGAGCTTTCTGGGGAGACTGTTAGAGAATGCACAGGAGCACTCCACAGTTATTGGCAAGGTTTGGCTGACAGTACTGTTTATCTTCAGGATACTGGTGCTGGGGGCTGCTGCTGAGGAGGTCTGGGGAGATGAACAGTCGGACTTTACATGCAACACTCAGCAACCTGGTTGCGAAAATGTTTGCTATGACAAAGCCTTCCCCATTTCTCACATCCGCTTCTGGGTGCTGCAGATCATTTTTGTGTCCACTCCAACCCTCATCTACCTGGGCCATGTGTTGCACATTGTACGAATGGAGGAGAAGAGGAAAGAGAAAGAAGAGCTGAAAAAGAAGGGAAGCGTCAAAGACAGCAACTACCCGGGAGCAGCAGTGTCTGGCACTGGTGGTGGAGGAGGCAGCAATAGCTTCAAGGATCCTCTTGGTAAAAGGGGAAAAGAGAAGCTCCCAATCCGTGATGAACGTGGTAGAATCCGTATGGGGGGTGCCCTGCTCCGTACCTATGTCTTCAACATTGTTTTCAAGACACTGTTTGAGGTGGGATTCATTGTGGGTCAGTACTTCCTGTATGGCTTTGAGCTAAAGCCAGTTTATCAGTGCAGCCGCTCACCTTGCCCGCACACTGTGGACTGCTTCATCTCAAGACCCACTGAGAAGACCATCTTCATCATCTTCATGTTAGTGGTGGCCTCTGTCTCCCTGCTGCTGAACATGCTTGAGATATATCACTTGGGGTGGAAGAAGCTTAAGCAGGGCATGACAAGCCGATACAGCCTTGAGATGCCTGTTGCAACAATGACACCAGTCATGGTAACAGGGGAGTCCAAACCTGTTGCCCTGCCACCCCCAGCACCACCCGTGGTGGTAACGACTGTTGTGCCCACTCCTGTTCTGCCTGACACCCGTGCTGTCACACCATTGCTGTCTCCAGTGACCATGGCACCGTACTACGCTGCGGCTGCTCCAAGACCACGGCCCCCCTCCAACACGGCCTCTGTGGCCAGCTACCCTGTTGCTCCACCAGTTCCTGAGGAGAGGCACCGTGCTGTGACCCCCACACCCATCTCCACTCCCATCACCATCCCAACCCCCATCCCCACACCGACACCAGCCGCCATCAACTACTTCAACAGCAACAGCCATGCCCTGGTGGCCGAGCGTAATTGGATCAACATGGCAGCTGAGCAGCAGAGGAAGGCACCCTCCAGCTCCGCTGGATCCTCTACTCCCAGCAGTGTCCGGCATCCTCTTCCCAAGCAGGAAGAGCCACTGGAGCAGCTACTCCCACCCCCAGTGGGACCGCCCAGTGCTGCAGCCAACAGTGGCAGCAGCACCAGCCTGAGTGGAGCAAGTGGCAGCAAGTGGGATGTGGAGGGGGAGGAGGAGCTGTCAGAAGAACGGCCTGTCCCGCCCGCCTGCACCACTGTGGAGATGCATGAGCCACCGCTGCTCGTAGACACACGGCGCTTGAGCAGGGCCAGTAAGTCGAGCAGCTGCAGAGCCAGGTCAGACGACCTGGCCGTGTAGTGCAGTCGCCTCTGCTCCGAGGAGCAGGTGATGGAAGGCAGAGAGGGCAGGGGAGCTGCTCCGGGCAGCCAGGCCTCACGTGGTGGGATGGCCTGGGCTTCAAACTTTGACGCTTGCTGGTTTTGCACTCTGTGAGTTGTAGTGGGAAAAAGTATCAACATTTTCTAATAGGTCAGGGGTGACCAAAGCACAGCCCATGGGCCAGGGAACTGATCCCGCTTCCCTTCACATGTCGATGGCAGATCTCCCAGAGGCAGCTGTAGGGAAGGCCTGCACAGATAAGAGGTGGTGATGGTTGCTGGTCATGTGTCTAGAGGCTGAATTTCATCTGAGAAAAGTGTTAATATCCCCAGTGCCCATGCGGCTGCCTGTCATCTCCCTCTTGCCCTTGCCTTCACTTCCACCCTTCTTCACGTAAGCTCTACACGAGCAGATGCAATGACTTATTTTCTTCCCCTTCAGTCTTACATAGCCCTGTGGCAGACATCAAGGTGGCATATTGCCTATTGGCACCTGTCACCTCAAAGGACCAACTCGCCATACTAAAGGTGACTCAGTCTCTTTCATATAATATGACTTAATGAAGCCTTTGTGCTCATGGCAAATCACCAGTGTGGTCCTTGGCCAGGCAGAGTGTAGGTAACCCCTGTAATAGGTTTTTGAGGTTCATCTTAATATAATTTTTTTTACTCTTGACCTGTTAGGAAGTGTTCAGTTTGACCTTCTAGTCAGTGTTTGCCAACCATGATCACACCATGTTTCTAAGCCTGCAAATATGTTTGAGCATGTTTGATTATCATTTTAGATGACTTCTGAAATTGCTTAGAGGAGGACAGGAATTTAAACCACACCTCAGAAATTATTACACAGAACAATTTCTCTTCAGAAAGCAAGGATTATGATTTCAAGACATTGTGGCCCTATACATTGCCCATGGACAGACTATAGGATAAATAAAGTACAGCTCTGCATTTTAGACTATTAGGTATTGGCTTAAGTTTGTTGGAAAAATGCTTTTTAGAAGTAAACTTGAGTGCATATTTTTTGAATATTTTGAGAATTAATTTTGATCTGTGGATTTAAAATTACTAGACTGTGTAATTATTTTAGTTTGATCTTACAAGAAAATGTAAGGGGAAAGACACTTTTTAATGGTAAAGTTCCCAAAGCAATGTTATTTCCTGTTGTGTTCTATCCTTTCCTTTAACTACAATCTGTTGTGTCTTACAGGTCAGTGAAAAATGATTTAGACAATACTGTATTGCAGAAAAGGTGGCTGAAATATCTGTACCACATGCTAGTGGCTGATGGGTCTGTTCTGATCAAACTGAAGTCACTTGCAGAATTTCCATTTAGTTTAACAAGGAGCAAGATTTGGGGATGGATCTTGCAGGCCTTATTCAAGCAAAACTAACATTCCCATGGAGTCTTGGGAGCCAGAAAGAATGTAGATTTGGGGCCTTAGATAAAGACATTAAAATCCTGCTTTTGAAAATTATGTTTTCCTTGAAAAATGGGTGGAGGAAACTACTGGTATTTTTTTCTAAAGTGCAGCTCTCCTTACAACTGGCTCTGTTCTTTATTCCTTTGTAACAAGTACTCTCACAGATTTTAGTCAGAATTTTGAATGCCTGATAAGGCTCAGGAGAGTTTGGGTACAAAAGGAATGCAGGATTAGGCCCAACTTCTGTTCTAATTAAAATCCAAAAGAACTGAAGCTTGGAGTCAATCCTATTGCTGCTATAAATCAAAAGTACTGTAATTGGAGAAGAGCAGTCAAACACACTGGGCTAACCCTTTGCATCTTCAAAGTATTTGGCCTGGCAGAGGAGTCCTTACTCAAGCAAGTCAGGGTCACCCTGTGGCAAGTAGTTACAATTGCCAGTTGCCTCTGCTGTTAAATGTTTTCCTGAATGTGTTCAATTTATTCAAGTGTTAAAATATATTCGCAGCACTCAAGATCAAGCCTGTATTTTTACTGCTTTCTGAGTAGATACAAGTAAACACTGTGTAGTTTCTCATGATCAGAAGCACTGTTCTGCAACTCTTGGCCATGATGTCTCATTACTTCCTTGACCTGCCTGTGATGAACCAGGTGAGGAGAGAAGTCTTTCTGCTGCCACTGACCTTGGGGGCAGACACTGCATTAAAAATCAATGTACAGTAGTACAATAAAGGTATTTTCTATTAGGTGTTCAGCTTCAGGCATGCTCTTGTGAATTTTCTGTGTTAAAGCCATAAAAACCCTTTCTGCAAGGAAGATACAAGCTAAGTTCTACTTTATATTATATCCATGCAATTATGCTGAACTTAGACTAAAGTTGATAAAGTTGCTTAGATGTAAACAAAGGCATTTTAATACTCAAAATTTGGAGATTTACTAGCATCTATGCTAGCAGTTATGTGAGTTTCTAAATGCCAAGAACTTAGTATTGCTGAGATAAGGCAGTATGCATCTCTGTATTTTAGTACATCAGAATTCATGGAGTATATTTTCTTTTCTTTTATGCTTCTAAAGAATAAAGTCAAAGTGTCTCTGGAGTGTATTTATAGAAACCAGACCACCTGGAATATGTAGGGGTTTTGTATCAATGCCTGAGAGCAAAACTGACTTCTTGTTTGATGGAGCTCTGAATCTTGCAGTCCTTACTTTAGAACAGTCCTCACAAAGTGTGTCCTGCAGGATTGCATCTGTATGATATATAAAAAAATAACAAAGATAGGTTTAACTTAGGATCAACTGATACCTAGTCTACCCTTTTCAAAATAACGTGTGGTTAGACCTGCAGAGAGTTCAAGTGCTTTTGTGGTATACATGGTATTTTCAGGCAGAGTAACTACTGGAAAGCTGTCAAAGATATTTTTTCCTATTAGGTGAAGCTTGAGGGGGAGAAATGTAACTCTACTAAAAATCCCTAAGAGAGATCTGACAGAGCAGCCTCTGCATCCAAGCAGTACTGGTCTAAAAAAGCAAAGCTACAACTCACAGGTTGTGCTTTTTAAATCAGCTTAAGTTCCATCATGTAACTATACAGCATTGGGCCTTTTATTACCTACAATTTCATTTGGAGTCCAGTACTTGTTTCTTCACTTAAGCCCAGATAACTCTTGACAGAACTCCCCCTTAGTGCTTACTAACCACTTTCAGCTGCTGCATCACATCTGGAATCAGGTTTGATGGGAAAAAAAAACCCTATTGGTGTGGCAGGTTTTCAGTACTTTACACATGAATCATTATGAATTTTACATGCTGAGTAAAGCATAACTATGAAGACTTCCATAGTTCTAGAAAATACGTTCAAACACCAAATAACTAGCTGAACAAAATCTATTGGCAAATATAATCTGCTGATTTCCAAGTTGTTTACTCTTTCTCATGAATTAATTCCAAAGAGGGAAATTATACTTGATTTAGCCTAGGCATATGGCTGTTCAAGCCACAATCCCGAAAGATCCTATACATGTACATGAGACCAACATGTAAGTTACTGCAAAAGTGGAAGTGAGAACAGAATTATGCCAGATATTAAGCAAACTGAAAATAAACCCTAAAATACTCATACTTTTCTCTTCTCTTACTGGAAATTACAAAAAGAAAAAGGCTAAGGTAAGTTGTGGAAAAGGAGAAAAGTGAAAAAAGATACTCTTTGAACAAGTTACCATGCATATGATATGCCACTCTTTTAGGAGTAAGTCAGCTCACTGGCACTAGTTGACCCTGGTTGGAGCATAGTGGGTTGGACTACATGACTTCTAGAGGTTGCTTCCAACCACCATGATTATATGAAACACGTTTTCCAAATCACTGATTTCATTAGTACATTTTTCATTATAGTTTCACAAAGATGCAGTAAATTTACAAAGTGACAAGATTACAGTAAAAAAATACACAAATACATAAGTTCTTGGCCATGAATGCAGTTGATCTGGTTTATGTCACTGGGCTTTATTAATTAGTGCAGCTGTCAGATAACACAAAAGAAAACAGTTCAACAGTTTAAACAGTTTAAGCCCAAACATTTCTTCCCTTTGTATATTAATTAAATGAAGACAGCCTGCTAGAACCTTCCCTTTATTAGAGTGAAACTTGAAAATCAATTTCTTGGGTTTTCATAGATAAAAAAATGCTCCTTGAATTTATTGGTCTATGCTGGATTGAAAAATCATAACTTCATGAAAATAGGTAGCATGCACTGACAAAGCTGGTGAACTGTGCATTTTTCTGGTGTAAGTTGTGTGCAAAGTGGTACCAGGGGTTGCTTTTCCTCAGTATATTTGTCTATCAAGGCGCTTAGAGCTAATTAAATGTCTGACATTTTGCAGCTCTCGAGATTATTTTCTGGTGTGAATATGTAAGTATAGGATCAGTAAAATAAGGCAAGCTTTAAAAATCAGATCAGTATTTAGGCCCTATTTTGGATAGTCATGGGACCATCTCCTCAGCTGCTACAAACTGTTGTACTCCACTGAGTTCACGTGAGTGTCAACAGTCTGCAGCAGAGCATTGAGCCCCCAGGTCTTTTTGTTTAATACAGACACTAACACCATGGATTTGAACAGGCTGGGGTTTTTTATTATTATTTTATTCCAAATGTTTTACTTTTTCTTGTGAAATGTGTGCTCTTGTAATTTTGATTTTCTGAAGTTTATATTCAGTTTTTGATTTCAGATTGCACATTTGGATAAAATAAATGGTTTTCTAAGCTTACAGTTGTATAAGAAGTGAAAGAATGACTCTGCCAATATATTAAACATAAGAGAGCAATGTCTTACTGTAACACAGGAACTCTTCAGACATAAGGCAGTCCCATTAAAGATGGTTTAACCTAATCACTGATCAGTTCTCTCTGTTTATTTAAAATATGGGAGCAGGACATATAGGGAGCACACTATAGAATAAGAGAGCTTTTCATCATGAACTCAATTATTACCAAATAAACTAAGGTTCATTATTATTGACGTGCTTTCTTGCATGTTTAGAGGTTCAGCAACACAGAGTAGCTGTGACAGATATCCTTCGAGTGTGAAATTTACAGCCTGGTTTAAAATTCCAAACAAAATAAGTTGTGGAGAAACATTGCACTGTTACACTGCAGAACAGTTTCAAAAGACCAGTGTTTTGCTTTCTAGCCAAAACCACGGTTCTGAGCCTGCAAATACAATTTTATGCAAGTTATTTTTACTCTTACAAATAGACCATGAAAGGTAATGGGATGTTTACATAAGCAAAAAACACACTAATGGGAAAAAGAAATTGTAGATTTACATTTTAAGTTTGTTGTAAGATGCCAATCAAATTCTAGAAGTTTCAGGCCTTGAAGAGTTATGCAAGATACGTGAACATATTTTAACATGGAGAATATATTCGTAATTTCCATTGACACCGTTTCTCACAGTTAAAGGGTTGTAAAGCTTAAGAAAGCTTACTGAGAGCTTTCTTGTGCTTATCAGGTGTTTGTCTCTTACATGGCAGAATCTGAGAACAAACACAAGTTTTCTGGGCTGTCCAGAGTTTGTAACAATAGCAACAGCAAACAGAAGTACTGTCTTCAAAGAAGTGCCTTGTATATTAAATTCTGTAAGAAACAAGTTGATGTAAATGTTAATTTACCTCATATGTTTACAGAATTGTGACTAAATAAACTTTTTGTACTGTGGCATTGTCTCTTTTAGATTAAATTTTCATGGTTGTATAGATGGTCTTTTGAAATAGTAATGCATTTCTGTCACTGGGCTTTTTTAATTAGTGCAGCTATATTGCTAAAGAAAAGTCACTTGCCTCTGACCAAGAGCACTTTTTACTACAATGTATGTGGCCAGAATATGTTGCATACTTTCTGTTTAGATGAAAGATTCATTGCAAAGTTCCACAGTTTTGTCACTTGAAGACAGCCAAAGTACTCCCAAGACAGCCGACAGCATCAGCTGGTGCAGATGCAGCTGTGCACTGGGCTCTCCCTCCCTCAGGACACAGCCACACCGTCAGCACATCACAGCCACTGTCTCCCAAAGAATTTCTGACTGGAGTATGAAATATGGATGTTGTACTCTTTATCTCTGCAGGTTTTTGTGGTGGTGTGGGTACTTTGCTGCCACATTGAGCAAAGCAGCTTGATGGAGGAGAGGTAAAAAGTTTGCCCCTTTCAGGTGTCATCCACAGCTGTGTCAGGGTACAGCACAGAGCCTAATGGTAATGAGGTGTACTGGGGGAGCTCTCTAACCTCCTCCAGTAAATCTCAGTACAATTGTGCTGATAGCCAAATGAGAGCACCCCCAAACCCTTGTACTGCAGCTATTGTCCCCAGGGCACCGGCACATGAAAAATCAGCTGGGCTTTCGCAAGCATTTTTACTGTGACTGTGCTAAGAATGGGATTTAACTAAGCTCATCAGTGCTTTCCCACTCCCTGTCCCAGCGGGAATAGGAATATATATTGTCTCCCAAGGAAACAGATGTCAGATAGTCAGGTCTTAGTAGGGATGACATTTTCATCATTTTTGGCAACTGGATGTGCATCAGGTCTAACCATCTTTGTGTCTATTTTCAGCTGACAATAGAGTAAACAGATGCTTATCCAATATCATAAAATTGAAGAGAGAGTCTTCCCGTAAGGACGGCCTAGAAAGAATGTGTTATTCCTGGAGTGTCATAGTCCAAGAAAACAGGGTGTTTGAGGAAATACACATTTTAGCACTTAACAGGTATGTGATATTAGATATTATGCCAGATTACAGGTAACTTTAAGTACTGTTACTGCATTAGTAGAACAGTTGCATTGCACCAGCTGTTCTCCATTGTGTAAATTGTTTGGGTTTTTTTTTATTTTTAGAAATAAATCAGTGGCATATAGCAACAAAATGTTGTCCTTCATGGGTAGTCGCCTCCTGTTCTTTTTCTTGTGATAGGTGGTCTGTGTATTTTTGTGTCACTAGCAGTAGTACAGGGTCTATCAGAACTATTTTTAGTATCTAGAGGAGAATCTTCAACATGCAGGCTTTCACCATACCTTGTTTTTAAGGCTGACCCTCAGCACTGGTGACAGTGGCTACAGATGTGGGTAAAGCGCCAGGTGCCATCGCTAGTAGGAATAAACAGGCCACAAGATCACAGAGATCAGCTTGGACTCACTATGTTTGCATCACTGACACAGCCAACTCTAACCTGTGTGTGGTGGATGCCTTTTCTCAGCCAGATCTCTGTCATTTTTGAGATTGTCTCTGGAGGAAAAAAACCCCAATCAAATGAATACCTGCAGTCCTTCATCCTTGTTATTATTTGTCCCATGAAAGTATGGTAAAATACATTAAAATGTCTAGATCTTTCAACTTTTAAGTAGCGTGAGACATGGCTTTTTGAAGAGTGCCTGTGCTATCTAGAGTATATGTTTGAAAATACCAAGGGCTTAAGAAGTTCAAACTCTGAAAAGGACAATACACTCTTCTGTGGAATACATTTTTCCTGTGTTTGCACCAGGTTCACCAAAGTCAGCAGATGGAGTAAAGTGAAATAAAATCTTACTTTCCATGTCAGCTTGTATTTCTATACCTCTCAATTAAATGAAAACTGAATTGGAAGAGCACAAAGTTATCAGCTAGCATGTATCTCACTGCCCAGTTGGAGAAGATTAAACTTTCTAAAGATTTTGGCTTTAAGGAATGTTGTGGTCTTCTGAGCAGAGACTAAGGGATAATCACGGTTGAACTATCCAGCCACACAGAGGAATCTAATGTTTGCTTTGCATGGCTCATGTAGTGGGGTTTGCTATGTGAATTCTGCACAAAATGCAGAAGTAAGCAGCTGAAGATGGTTTGCTTAAGCCAACTTATTCATGTTTAGATTATGGATACTCTGAGGGGAAGGAATCTCCGTTATGAGCAGTGGAAGATGAGGAAAGGCAGAGGCACCGAGTTAGAACTGGAAAGACATGTTTAATACAGAACTGTACAGGTCTCTAAAACAGAGGCGGTTTTCATATCCCCATTCATGTATTTACAGAAAAACTGAAATAGCAAACAAATCTTTCCAAGCCTGTAAAAAATTATGTACCAATGTGTCTATTCCTGCAGAAATAGCAGTTTGCTTGGACAAGTGCATTTTGAAGTGAGAAGGGCCTTTGCATACTGCACGCGACTCCATGAGTTCTCTTTCATTTGGGGATGAAGGTTCTGGATTAAGTGAAAGGAGGCAAGCTTACAACAAAACTGGTTGCAAGAAGGCAACTGGAGGCAAACTAGGGCTACAGAACTAGAGACTAGAGATGAACACAGTAAATGGCTGGTTTTTATTTTCTTTATTCTTTTTTTTTTTTTTTTTGCCTTTAAGAGCAAACTCTTGGGTGTAAAAAGATCACTAGTTGTTGACTTTTCACNAGAAAAAAGTAAATGGCTGGTTTTTTTTTTCTTTATTCTTTTTTTTTTTTTTTTTTGCCTTTAAGAGCAAACTCTTGGGTGTAAAAAGATCACTAGTTGTTGACTTTTCACCACTGTCCTCCACGGAGTGAACTGTTAGTGAGGAACCTGTAGTCTCCTTGCTAATGATTAGTTTCTGTCACCTGGCTTTGTTCTGCCACCCATTACTTCTTAAAAGTTTCTTTCTCTTACAGAAAAATAATAGGCCCTAGAAAAATGCTTTCAGGAGATTTCAAATCACAATGCAATATATATTCACAGATTCTTCATGAAACCAAGCCTGAGAAATTTCCTCTCAAACATTTTGCTTAGAAAAACTTCAAGAAAACTTTGGAAGCAACGTGTAATTCTGGAATTCAGTTCTTTTTCTACTTTATATTATTTTAAAATAATATAAATGATGTGTATGGGACAGCTGCACCTCATGAGGCATCAAGCCAAACAAAGTGGAGATGGTGATGATGAAGTGATTTCTGAGCTCTTCCTTTTAGGCACCTGAATTGTATGTACAGTTGTTTTAGACACCTAGTTGTTAATTTGAATCTTATTCCTTCATCCTTGGCTTTCATACCTAGAATGCTGAAATGACATCTCTTTTGATAATTCAAATATGAAAATAATCCTATTGTTGCCTTGTAAACCGAGGAGAGCATGGACTGCTTTCCATCTCTGCATAATGTAAAAGCTTAAATGTATTTGCTTAGATGTTGAAATCTGTTACAGCTAAAGCCATGACCTAACTTTCTAACAGTTTTGTGTATCACTCTGAATTCCTTTTCCCTACAGTTGCTATATCAAGTCATGCATGACATTGAAATGTGCATTACAAGTTTTTTGGTGTATAGGAGAAGTGCAGTGATCTGCATGTAATTTGGGCAGCGGTCTTTATTCTCAGCTGAAAGAATTCTGTCAGTTGCAACAATGTAAATCCAGTATAACTCCACCGCACTGGTGTAACACAGATAAGACTTTCTTTGTGTTTAAATGACCGCAGTGAACAAGATCAATTGCAAAAAGAATTGTTCTTTTTTCAAGAAAGATCTGCAAGTTCAGTACATAATAAGCCAAATTAATCTCCACTATACACTCATTTCAGTGGTGTTGCAACAGGAATGAACTTAGCCTGAAGCAACTTTAAAATAACTCATATATAAGCATGCACAACTAAATGTATTACACTTTAAACAAACTCAGCACTGTCCACAGCACAGTTGGTCCGCTGAACCTCTGAAGCTAGGAACTAGCCATTGTGTGCTGAGTTTGTTTAGACAGTACCGGTTTTGTTCAATTGGCTACATCCGTGGTATTTTAGTGACAGCAGAAATGTTCTCTTTAGTTACAAAGTGACTTTGTAGCTGTCAGACAGGATTTTTATTCTAGTATGTGTATGCCTTAACTCTTATGTAGTTGGAAAGAAAATGATAACCAAATATAGATAAATTGTTTCACAGATTTGTTTCACCAATTCTGAAATATTTGAGCTTCACTCTTTGAGTTACCCCTTTAATTAAAATGGGATTGAAATGCTCGTACAGAGGAAACCTCGTAATAGGAGTCCAAGGATGTGAAGATTAAACCAAATCTGACCCAGAAAGAATTAACTCAGCTTTAGATAAGTTAATGTAACATTAGTTTTTCTCTGTTTTCAGGCTTGATTTCTGTATAGTTTTCAGTTATAAATGTTACAAGTGACACCAGCCATTGCTACACCCATTGAGCCCCTCAGCCTACAGCAGATGTGGCTGTTTTGGAAATGAACATCTGTTCAGACTCCACCAGAGGAACACCTTGAATTCTTTGGGGCTTCAGTTCCCTGACCATCTTGACTGACCATTGCTGGATCCTCTCCAGTTTCTTCACGTCCCCCTTGAACTGAGGGCCTTGAAACTAGACATGGTACTCCAGGTGTGGCCTCACTGATGCTGAGTAAAATTAAGCCAAATTTAAACATGTTCCTAGTAAGAATCCTTGCACTAAGAAGAATATAATCTTCTGTGTTGTGCATTGTCTATTTTCCTGCATTGTCTAGCAAATGTCTTTTGTCTCTGCTTGGGTTTATTGACTGTGTGTGTTGTCACCTCATCAAACACAGAGATTCAAGTCTGTCTGAAAAACTGACTATAATGATGTAAGGTCAAGTCCAGACCTGGCAGTTCTGCTTTTGGCTTGATGGGATGGGGACAGAGGAGGTAACTGAAGAGGTTTCAGCAGGCCAAGGTCAATTTCCATTTTTTTTAGTTGGCCACTCTAGGAAGAGTAAGGTCACACTTATCACTTAGAATATTTATAGGGTTTCCTACAGCAACATGGTTTATAAATAAGTGGGGATCTCAGGGCAGCTTTCAAGAGCAGAGAAAAAGGAAATCTAACCTTTCTCAGAGTTTAAAAAGCTGCTGCTTGTGATGCTTTTCCTTTGAGTAGAACTCCAGACAGTGTCCGTGGTTCAGCAGAGCTGCCTGGAAAACTTGCTCACACCCCTTTTTTTTTTAAGTACAATGAACTTTCAGGTCCTTTTCACCCCCCACGAGACAGCCTTGCCTAATCTCCTCTTTGCGATGTCAGGCAATATTGTCTTGGCAATTTTTAACCCTGCCCACAGTAAGGTTAACGGCCTTATTGAGCTGACACATTTGAACTGACCTGCAGCCAGCCTCTGGCATGTCTGCGGCTTAGCAGACTTTCTCCTGTATGGCTGCTGTGACAGCCTGGAATTTAGACAGGAGTTAGGTCCCAGAAATGGTCAGTCAAGATGGTCAGGGGACTGAAGCCCCAAAGAGAGGTTGTAGGAGATGGGCTTAGTCAGGTGTAGTGAAGGCTAAGGGAGGATGTAACAGCAGTCTAAAACTATTTATGAGGGAGTTACAAACACAATAAAAACAAACTCTTCTTGGTTATGACAGTTGATAGTGTAAGAAGAAGCAACAGCCAGAAGCTTGGCTTGGGACATTCAGAATGGACATTAAGATAGTGGGTGGGATGGGATAGTGCTCTTGGAATCCTTGGAAATATTGAAGACTTGGCTAGACAGAGACCTGGCTGATCTAGTCCAGATCTAGTATTTGGGATGGTCCCACTTTAAGTGGGAGGCTGAATTAGAGCTCTCCAGAGGTCCCCTTCAAGCAGCATTTCTCTGGCTCCATGGTACTTTTTATCTCCTCACAAAACCATGAAGAAGCAAAAGGCATTTATGAAACTCTGACAGATGTTGGTTGCCTAAAACACGCAGTCCAGGTGTTCCTCTGGTGGAGTGTGAACGCACAATGATCTCCAAAAGAACCACATCCATTGTAGCTACTTCCAAATCATCTCCAGCTTCTCAAAATCCCTGGTTTTAAATCTTCTCATCAACACCTAAATATGAGTTATATACAAATTTGAGTTCAGCTTCACTTAGAATCAGAGCTACTCATGTTTTTTTACTAAACCTAACCCTCATGTAAATATGCCTATAAATCGATTTAGCTTAACTCTACTGTGAACATTTCCTTAGCCTAATTTTAAGCAGAATTTCATAGGTGATTTCTTGAGGCAAACTTAAAACATAGCCAAAAAGATAATAGTCTTAAAAGATGCAAACTTGAAAAGTGCTGGGGTTACACTCTAAAGTCAGTCATGAAAAATGAAGCAGTCCAATACATATTAAATATCTCACAGATAAACACACATCATAAAGAGATCCAGACACAGAAACCTGCTTTGTTCTGGGACAGCTTTCAAGAACAGAGATCTCTGCCTGTAAAAATTCAGTATCTTTTGATAGCGTGGCCAGTATCAGCAGACATGGACATGGCAGGCTGAAAGTATGCTTTGCTTCCTTCATGGCTCAGAAATACTTTTTTGTTGAATTAAATGTTTCATCAAACACTGAGTCCTTGATTTGACTCTTGCTCTGGCACTGGTCACCAAATTATTTCATTTCATGCTGTCAGGCATCTCTGCACTCTGCTGCAGTGATAGTGTTGACACAGCCCCACACACTGGAATCTGCTCACTTCAGGATGTTTATCCGCCTATGGCATGAGCCCAGTCACACTGAGACCCTGCGTAGCAGTTTCTCTGGCCAGATTTTCTGCTAAATGTATAATGGGTCTTTCTGCATTCTCCCCCAGAGCAGCTGATTGTGAAGCAGGTGAGTGGATATCTCACTGCCTCCCTGAACCAGAAAGGACATGCTCACAGAATACATCCATGCTTGAATTATAAATATTTTGTACTAGATAAATAACAATTGAGTATCTGTGATATGCAAAGGGAATCTGCTTAACTGCTTCCAGGTACTGGCCAATACTTTTGGCTGAAAGAAGTCCCAGCCAGGGTCCTCATGTGCAATGTTCCTCTGTGTTGCAGACAGAGCCCTTTGTTGTGCATCATCACCAGCACTTGGTTAGCTGGCTGCTCTTTTGGCAAGCAGTGGTCAATTGAATTTTTCAAGCCCTGCTTTTCAGGCTATGATGCCTAATTTTCATATGTGAGAAACTAAGAATTCTGTCTATGAATCAGTCTCAAAGCCACAATTTGTTGGCTATCCTTACATGTGCACCAAACATGGATAACCCTCAGGAGAAGAGCTAAAGGGTTAAATTTAAAATGTAAAGTAGTCGCCAAACAAGTATTTTCCCTTCTGTATACAAGGCTGTGCAGAGATAGGTGTGAATGATGCAGTGAAGTGGGCTTGGGAAGCGTAATCAGCTTCATGTGCTTTAGTCCTGCAAGCTCAGCTGGTCAGTTTAGAAGCCTAACTGCAAAGTACTGAACACCAAGCCAGAAAAACACATTCTGAGTATCAAAAATCCAGTGACCTGTTGACTTAACTGGGGAGGAATTGAAACCATGTATGTCAGCCCAGCATTTCTGAGGATGGCTAGCTGGCTGGAATAACTTTTTCTAAATATGACTGCCTGCCAAGACTGGATTGACACTGTGAGTAAGCTTTGGCACTTGCTGCCCTTCTTATGAACTAAGTGTAGTAGCTTACCTTAATACTGACTCTTCTCCAAAATGATCCCCCCGGGTTTTAGTACATTCTCTTTATGGTCAGTGTTAATCCCACAGCTATGAAACCTCACTTCTCTTAGCAATGCCTTTGCATTAACCTTGAGAAAGTCCTGCCACTGCTCAATGCCTTCTTTTCCCCATTTGCAAAAGGTGGCCATGACTTTTCATCTGCTTTAAGAAATGCTTTCACATCTCCAGATGAGAAGCCTTATGTTGCACAGAGATACTTTCAGCCACTGCATTCCTAGGTTGTCTCTTACAGCGTACTAACTCTGCCCCAGAAAAAATTGAATGGAAAAAATTACCTATGGTTACTTTCAGAAGGCAATTAGCAATTATAGATGGCAGTTTGTTCTTTGGAGGATCTCAGGAAGTGGAGAGAAAATGCTTTAGAGTAGGCTTGAACATGAACCAGACCTTGGACAGAATGGTGCTGGGAGTGGGAGGAGCCTCTGGGCAGTGGATGTGACTCCATCCAGTCTGCAGCAACGGGAATGGTGCCTAGCTGTTTGTCTCCCTGTTCCCATGCAGATGTTGACACACTGAAAGCAACTGTCACAGGAGACAACTTGCTGACAGTGCTAGAAATGAGGTCAAGCACTGAAAGTGCACGAACACTCACTCAGTCCTTCACTCTTACTCCTCTGTTATGCCAGCACTTGAGATTCCAGCTGGGAGTACTCTGGACTAGCGTGAATGGAAAGAAGGTGCTTAATCTGATCTGTTGAAGAGGACTTCAGCATCATCAAATTGCTGTTTCCCATAGACAGTAACTTTCAGCTTTGACAGAAAACTTGAGGGAAAATGGTTAACACAAAGAGAAAGATTAAATACTTTTAGCATCTTGTTAGGAAATTAATTTGGCATTGGTAAAATATTTCCTTTGATGTTGTGCCACACTAAGAGGATCAGAGATTATTTCTTTTAGAATAAATTAGCAGTAGATGCTGCACAGATATGACATGAATGGGTTGGCCAGGGAGGTTGTGAGTGCTCCATCCCTGGCAGGGTTCAAGGCCAGACTGGATGAAGCATTGGGTGACATGGTTTAGTGCGAGGTGTCCCTGCTTATGGCAGGGGGGTTGGAACTAGATGATCTTAAGGTCCCTTCCAACCCTAACTGTTCTATGATTCTATGACATTGGTGTACTGCAGATACAGCCCAGTGTTAAAGATGAGATACTAGAATACAAGGAGATGCTGAAGGGTGCAAGGCTGAATGATGCAAAGACTGACAGATACAAAGACACTGAGAGATGCAGTGATGTGAGATGTAAAGACAGAACCAATGACAGGTTGGATGTCGGCACATGAGATCTTAAGATTATTTTGTGGCTACTGCCCAGAAAAGAAAATGTTGCTTTCAGCTCTGTTTTGAGAGAAAGTGAAAAATTGAGTGACATAAAAAGTAGGATGTTGTAGCATTTTATAATTTACATGCCTGAATCTCATTTAGCATTACTGCGTTTACTGGCATTGGCTTCATGTGGGCTGTAAAATAAATGTCTAAATCTGGCAGAGGCAAAGCAGACAATGTCATTAGGGCAATGAGCTCAGGCTGCCCTGGCACTTTAAACTGATTTACTTAAATATCAACACCAACATCTTTTTTTGTCCATAGACCTTACACAAGATATTTGCTTCCAGGAACATACTCTAAGCTGGAACAAGTTATTGCTATCTTTTTTCAATTTAATCATCTCCGTAGATTTTGCAGTCTTACTGGTCAATCCTAAAAGAAATTATATTGCTGATACCACTGACCTGCTTTGGTGGGAATAGAAAAAAATAGAGAGAAAAATTCATTTGCTAGTATTTGGGCTTGTATTAAATATGTTAGATTTTTAATTTGCATAAACCTGCTAGTATTTTACAGAACCAACAGAGCCAGGTATCTTCAGGAAGCCTTCCTTCAGTGTGAAATGATTCAATATTGCAAAAATCTGTGTGATGCAAAGTTTCTGCTCCTGCTTCTCCTTTCATAGACTGTCTGAGTAAGAACCGTGTGTTTGAAAATCCAGGTGTCTGCATGGTCTTGGTAAGATGGCACCCCACACAGGATGCTCCCTTATAGGAAGCTTCAAAAATGGGATGTAACCATGAGGAAGGCATACATGGTGAACACTGTCCCAGTAGTGCATGTTGAACAGCTGGGTTGGCAGCCATTGGTGAATTATCTTTAAGATGGAAAATAACTTTCTAGTATATGGGTTTGATCCAGAAGACTTGAGGGCTTCCTCACGTTTCTACATTTCTGAGCCCCTGGAAACAAATGGAAAGATTGTATCCAAAAGAATTAAACTGCTTTTAAAATACAGTCAAAAGATGCATTTTCCACACTCTGGTTTCTACTTTCATTGTATCTTTTCTGATGCTTTACATTTATTCATATTGCCAGTAAAATAAAGAATGATTCTGAATTTCAAAAGGTCAATATCTGCTGGAGACCTGAACAAGGTTTCCTCTGCTGGGAGAGTTAATGTCTAGTTTTGATTCTACCTGGATTTTCCATGTGCACAAACCAGAAGTCTGTGTTCATCTTTTCACACCTCAGAAATATAGGCTGCCGAGGATCCTACTTTTCTCAGAAAATGGCAAGGAAGAACAGTAGCCCTTTTCCTGGGAGTTTTGTGTGCTCTGCTCCTCCCTCCCTACAAAGCTGATAATCTCTGCTATTACTTCTAAAGGGCTCCCTCAGAAGTGCAAGGGCAGTTGATGGTAAAGCCCAGAGCAGTTCATCAAGTGCAGAGAATGCCTGGATGGTGGAATAGTAATTAGTGTTCTAAAGGCCTAGCTACAGATAGACAAGCTATCTTAGAGAAAAAACATATGAAAGTTTAGTCCTCATGTCACATTTCTTGCTCCCACCCCCCATTTTCCCATGTGAAGGGCAGAACACATCTCATCTAGCACTGGTTTTCCAAGTGCTGCTTAGCTGGTCCATCCCATTCAAGCAGGGTCATCCAGCAGGCAATGGGGGGACAGTGGTATTTCCAGACAGCCATTTTACTCCTCAGTCTGATTCCCCAGTGCATGACAAACCATTTCTCCCAAGTTTCTTCTGACAAGTGCTTTCCTAATCCATGGCCAAGGCGTCAGGACTGGTGAGCCATGGGCATGAAATCCACCCACTCCCACACAAAGGAATGGGACCTCAGTGTTCATTAGGAGAAATAAAATACTCTTCTGAGCAGTCCTTTCCTAAGGGCATATTTATATAACAAATAATTCACTTTTCTGATGTGCTTGTTTGCTTCACAGGCATACTTCCTGCTATTTAAGCTGTTCATACGGCTTTTGTTAAGTGCTTTTTCATGAAGGTCAGAAGTTGAAAAGACACTGATCTCACGTATTGTCCACACCCAGCATCAGCTGAATAGAGCTGCCAAAGGCAAACCAGCTGGATGGGGAGGCCACGAACTCTGTATAGACATGCTTATGAAGTTACCTACAGAGCAATGAGAGGTTTTTCTCTGAGAAGATGGATGATTCAAGAAGATCCCAGTGCTGAATGAACAAGGCCTTTCTGGTTTTCTAGGGAGTATCTGGGTTCATAAACTTCTACTCACACAAAAAACATAGTTCTTGCTCTTGAGGAGGTAACAAAGCTAAATAACCAGGTATCCTCTGACATTTCTCTTCCTCCAGCTTCAGAGGCCAACACCTTGCCTTGAAGAGTAATTCTCCTGGGAGTTTTGAAGGAAGATGCTGTCATATGCTGATTACCCAATGAAGAACAAACTGTTGTTGTACTCTGAATGAACTTCGAGTTGCTTAGGAATTTTTTCTGTTGCTGAGGACTGGTCCTTTTAATACTGTGCTGCAGTCTCAGTCTTTCCAGTATGCTTTTATTTGACTGATCTTCCTTTTAGTTTCTTTAGTCCTTTTCAACTTCATCCTTTTCAACATAATAGATTTCCATGTTGGTAATTTGGATGGGACACTGTATTGCGATGTCCTAGCAGTACTGTCTTTAGTTCAGCAGTAAATCATGCAGCTCCAAGATACTAGAAGCCATTGACATGATTTCTGGTAACACACAGTAGTATTCCTTTTTTGTTGACCTTCATTTCCATTTCCTTTTAGTAAAGCTGTGTGAAGATGTTTCGGATCCAAAGGACACATTCTGAGCTCCTGTTGCTGCTGTCACTATAAGGGAGACAAAAATCAATCAAGCAGAGAAAGTATTGTGGGCACAGCAACCAGGAGCTGCATTCTTCATTTCACCTACACTCTGCAATCTTGTTCCTCCATTTGAATTTGAACATTGTGTCATGCTCTTGCCAGCTATTCAGAGACTGAAATAATGGTAGAAAGAGGTTCACACCAAGAAAAAGCCTGTATGAAGAAGGCAAGTGATACATAGCTGACATGTGAATCATATTTCCTGGCTGCAGTTGCCTGGCTGTCAGGGCTACAGAAAACGATTTTCTGCTGTGCAGTCAGGTCTGTGTCCATCTTCTCCAGTAACTCCTGTTTCACCACGGACATCAGCATTTCTCTGTCTACAGTGAAGACAGTGCCTTGGACTTCAGAGGCTTCATATGCTAACTCAATGTGATGATTTCCTCTGTGAATTTTGGCATGCATGTGAATGTTAATGAGATGTAAACTTTGTAAATATTTACTTAAAAGAATTTGATTGTAGTCAGCATAGGAGACATCCTGCATCAAGAACTCTGGGGACATTTTCCATAAATGAAGAGTGTAAGATGATTTTATGGTTGAAGAACTAGAGTAAGACTAAGACACAGGTTTAGGCTCCAGCTTTGCTGCAGAATTCCTGTCTGATCTGGTCTGAGTCATTTGCTCTCTTTCATTGCTTGTTGCTTGGAAACATGCAGAATTAAAGCTTTTTGTCCTGTTTTGTCTTCATAGGTTGGCTAGTATCACCCAGACATGGCAGGCCACCCAGAAAGATTGTGTCCACAGTTTTATCATTGAACAAGTTTACCTGTCTGCTGGCCATTTGAGTTAAGTGAGTGCTTCACACTGATATTCTCATTTCCCCCTGCCAGAAGTTACTGCCCTTTCCTAGTTCTGTGAATTAAGCTAGATAAGAAATGAACTAAATTAGTCATGTAAGGCAGAATATACTCAATAAGTCAGCTAAGGGATCTGGAAAGCAGGGATGGTGGGCAGACTGGCCTTAGAATGGTGCCAGTGTTGTAACCACAACTTCTGAATGATAAGGCACTGGAATGTCTCACCGCATGCCCTCCCTTCAGGTACAATACTTTTTGGCTGTCTTGAACACTAGAAGAAGATGTGTCAAAATTGATTCAGACTTTTCTTTCTACATTTTGGCATAAAACAAAATCTATAACTGAAAAAATTATAACTAAATGACCACTGGGAATAATTTTAGAGCAGAACTGGAGCTGAACTTTTGATATTTACGTTTTTAATAATACATTGTGAATTCACTATTTAAAATGTTGCATTTTTTTTTAGCATAATAACCAGGTTTAATTTTCTCTTGAGCTTAGCCATGGAGGTATATACTGACTGATGCATCCTCATGCCCTGAAAAGACACTTATTCTAATCAAAACCATCTGGAAATACTTGCACTTATTTTAACTTCAGTTTTTCCTAGTTATCTAAAGAGATCACAAAGTACTTACTTAAACATTTAAAAATGCAGTTGTCATCCATTCTATTCCTCCTGTAGCTGAACACTTTGTTGTTTTATAATAAATGGTGACATTAGTTCATAGCATGTGATTAAAAAGGATTCATTGCACATTAGAGCCCATAATCACAGCCTATAGTCTCATTTCTCACTGGCATATCCTACTTGACCCTGCTTACTGCAGCACTTCTATTATGCTGTCTAAAGGGACGAGAGGACTGAACAGAAGCAAAAATGCAGGGGTGACCATTGCTTTCACACTCACAGCTATGTGTTTAGTACCATTACAGCTCTAGATGAATAGAAGAAATCTGGAGTCTGGCCAACACCGCTCCACAGAAACTCCATCTTCCAACAAAAATGTCCTGATGTGTTTAAAACAAACTGAACAACTAAACAAGTGAGCAGGAATCTTCTTCCACAGAAATATATGACACCACTCAAGACAACCTGATTTAATACAGTATCAGCTTCATACTTCAGGCACTATCACTGTTTAGTGGTGTTTATTTTCCTTTCTTGCAATATATGATTTCTTTCTTGTAATTTCCTTTTCCTTTCTGGTAATATATGATGAGGATAAATGTCAAAAGGTTGAAGGCTACTGATCAGATCTTTCTGTATAGGCTGGTAATAGGTAATGCAGCACTGACATATTGCTTAGGAAAGAAATGAAGCTATAATAAAGCAAAAACTCACCTCCATGGTTCAACTTTGTTACACACAGTATCCCGATAAAATCATTAAAATAGTTTTCATGTCTCTATTGAGTAAGATAAACAACAAACCAAATCTCTCTTAGTTTAGTTCTTTCTTTTTTTCCTCTCTTAATAGATCTGTGTATCAAACAATGTGAAAATAAAAGGTAGTGAGGTACTGTCTGAAGCTGAGTGAAACAAGTTTTGCTAGAACTGAACCACTTGCAGGACTGTGCCATGGACTCTTAGGCCAGTGGAGGGACAGGGACACTGCTGTTGGTGTTGTGTTTTTGAGGGAGGGGACGAGAGTTGACAGCCCTGCTGTGGGCGAGGGAAGGAGGGCTTTGCCTCCAGCCCACAGGGCTCCAGCAATCCACACACTTGAGCTACAGCATGATTTCTGTTTTGCCAGAACAGCTTCCAGGTGGAAATACGGTGAGGAAACCCAGGCTCAAAAAAAAAAGCCCAGCCAAGGGTTTACCCTGGGCATTTCTCTACTACTTACACTGAGTTAGCATTATTCATCATTACTCATTTAACTCCTAACCAGTCTTAAGTAACTTTCACATGAGGTGGCAAAGCACTACTGCTAGGTCACAGCCTTCCCTGTCTCAGACCCAGCTGCCTTTCCCAGACCACCAGGACTTGGTGTTGTATCCCAACACCTTTCCTTCCATGCTGAGGGAGTCAGCTGCTAAATCATCATCCCCATGGCTAGGGGTGGCTGCAGGTCTCCTGCAGTACTCTGCTGCCTCGCTTCACTTCTCTCTGTTTTGTCAAATAGGAAAGAAAAATGCATAGTGCAAAATTCCATCCCTCCAACTGCATTTTTAAATTATAAAACTTTGAATTTGTCTGTCTAACATTGGCTTTGCCTCGTCTTGCTTTATTGNCTCCTAGGAGGTTTGTCCACCATTTGCATTAAGAAGTTATCATCAATGCACTGGAGGAACCTCCTAGACTGTGAATGATTGGCCATGTAAGTCTTCCAGCAAATATCGGATAGTTAAAATGCCCCATGAGGACCAAGGCATGCAGTCGTGAGGCTGCCTTCAGCTGCCTGTAGAAAGCCTCATCAACTCCTTCGTCCTGATCAGGAAGTCTATAATAGACCCCCACAACCATATCACCCGTACCAGCCTGCCCCTTAATTCGTACCCACAGACTTTCCACTTGCTCCTCATCTGCCCCTAGACAGAACTCAACACATTCTAGTCGCTCTCTCACATAAAAGAGCGACTCCACCACCTCGCTTTGCTGACCTATCTTTCCTAAAAAGGACATAGCCATCCATGACCACATTCCAGTCATGCGAGCTGTCCCACCATGTCTCTGTCATTGCCACCAGATCATAATCTTTAGACCTCACACAGACTTCTAACTCCTCCTGTTTATTCCCCATGCTGCGTGCATTGGTGTACAGGCATTTGAGGAAGTGAACAGAGCACACTAGTGGCACCCTTGGGAGGCGGGAGGCCGCCTGGTCTACGTTAATACTAGAACAATGCCCCACTAGTTCAAACCCAGTTACAGCCCCCTCCCACTTTGAATCTAACCTAAAGCTCTGTGAGTGAGCTCCGCTAACTCTTGCCCTAGTACCCTTTTTCCCCTGAGGGATAGGGTCTAAACAGCTATCCAATCCCTCAAATGAAACAATAGCTTGAGAGTCACCCCTAGTCCACCATCCTGCAAGCCCCAGCATGTTTCTCTTGGGCTTGTCCCTAACATGCCCAGTTATCTCCCCTCTTCATATCTNGTCCACCATCCTGCAAGCCCCAGCATGTTTCTCTTGGGCTTGTCCCTAACATGCCCAGTTATCTCCCCTTCCCCCTTCATATCTAGTTTAAAGCCCTGTCAATGAGCCCTGCTAACTCCTGCCCCAAAAACCTTTTCCCTCTCTGGGACTGCTGTATCCCACCTGCCACCAGCTAACCAGGTGTCTCATATAGCAGCCCATGACTGAAAACCCCAAAACCCTGCCTTCAGCACCAGTCATGTAGCCATACATTAATCCACACACTCTTCCTATTTATCCCTTCATCCTTGCTCATAACAGGTATGGAGGCAAACACCACTTGTGCTCCAGACCCTCTAACCAGCCGCCCCAGAGCCCTGAAGTCTCTCTTCAACGCCCTTGCACCCCTTGTAATAATTTCATCACTGCCAACCTGAAAAACCAGCAGCGGATAGTAGTCAGAGGGCTGCACCAGATCAGAGAGTTTCCTTTTAACATCTCTAATCTTAGCCCCAGGTAGGCAGCAGACTTCCCTGTGGGATAGATCCGGTCGACAAATGGGCCCTTCTGTTCCCCTCAGAAGGGAGTCACCCACCACAATTACTCTTCTTTTCTTCTTGGTCGAGGAAGTTCTAAGGTGTGGGGGTGAGTGACAAGCCCTAGGTGACTTGCTAGGTAGGCCTACCCCTCCATCTCCATTTACCTGGTCCTGTACTTCCAAGAATTCATACCTGTTATTCAAGGGCAACTGGGAGGGAGGAAGGGATTGCAAGGGCTTTTGCTTACCTCTCAGAAGAGGGACCTCCTTCCATACCTCCCCACCCCTTAAGCTCCTTCAGCTCGATGGTAGGAGGGATGGGGATCCATCACCTGTTCAACCACTTCCCTCTGCTCTTGCCTTAGGGTGTGGCTCCACCAATCTACTTCGCCTTCACATTCTCTGATGGCTCTCAGCCTTTCTACCTCCTCCTTCAGTTCCACCACCTGCCTGAGCACATCAGTTACTTGCTCACACCACACACAAGAGCTGTCACTGGCTCCCTCCAGTACAAGTGCCAGACTCAGGCATTCTCTGCAGCCACAGACCTGCACGGCCGCATGACTGCAGGCAGGCTCAGCCTGGGTACCTACGTTATTCCTCACAGCAGCTGTTGGTCGTGTTGTGACCATGATTTAGCTGGTCGATCGGTCCGTCTACGTCTCTTCACACAAGCAAGCGGTGCTTCCTCCTCCTTGGCTCCCGGCGAGTCCTCCTGCGCAGGTGGTCAGCTCGCTCTGTTAACTGCCGCGCAAACTGCATCGGCGCGCTCCTGGCCACCCGCGCCCCCTGGGCAGGTTTTTAACCACTCACAGCTGCCGCCGAGCCCCCTGGCTCCGCCCCCGGTGAGTCAGCTGACCGCGTGAGCTGAGCTGCCGGCTTCTGGGCAAGTCCTGTCAAGGACTTGAGGCTGCCTCCTTCCTCGGTGGCTCTTGTCGCCCTGAGGTGAGGCTGGTGGACGCTGATCCCTCTGCTCCGCTGATCGAGGCGTCCTCTCTCAAGTCGCTCCTCTCAGCAAAATTGGGTAAATTCCTTGCTGAAACATTTTAGGGGAGCTGAAAAGCTGCTTGGAAATCTAGCTGTGAGAAGCATGTTAAAAGCCCAGCACTAAACCAAATCATATGGTTAAGACTTCATTTACCTATTCAGACAACTGGAGTGATGTCCAATATGGGCCCCCTCTCCCACTTCCCCATTTTACTTGTTCCTGCCCCTGGGATGCTTTCTGCTGTGTTATGGTTCAGTTGATTTAACACCCATAGTTCCTGAAGCTTTTGCATTGCTTGTATTTAAATCCTGCCCTGAGAAGCTCACAGATCTGTATTCCTGTACCTGATACTGCTTCATACTAATCCAGCTGACAGTTGAGAAGTGGAAAGTGTCCAACTGACCCTTGCATCTGATCCAGCCTTTTACACCAAGGAGCAAAGGCAACGGCAAGATATTTTGGGACCAGGACAGGATGTTAGCCTGGTGTGTCCTTCCCCAAACACAAACCAACTTCAAAAGGACTGTGCTGATGGAGAGGATACTGTGGACAACCTCTGGTGCATGGCCCTTTGTGGCAACAGCCGGGAACCAAATGCATTCCTGGCTTCCTGGGAACTGGGAAAGAGCCTCAGGCCATGCTTGCATCTGGTACTCAACCAGGATGTGGCTGAGGTCCCCTCCCTCCTTGCATGTTGTGTCTAGCTGCAGAGAGGGACATGACAAGATTAACTGGCTTATGAGGAATTAAAAAAAGTCACTATTTAAGTAGACAAGACGGCAGATAGAGAACAATATTAAATAATGGACATGCTTTATTAATGAATTCAAACTCGAGACAGGCACCGCTTGTGCAAATGGAACAACAGTACACATGTACCCTTTATTTTCATGTTCATGGCAACTGAAGGTCTGGGAGTTTGGATTTTAAAATACAAATGAAGAAACCTCTTGTCTGAAGTATTTCAATGCCATTACAGAAGTAGCTCAGCAGGAGCAATAACAAAGTATTCAGTCACTACAAAAAGCAGATCTTCTGACAATAAACAACCGTACTGTGCTTAACATGCTTTAGCAAATGCAGGGAGAAGCACAGCAAGCTGCCTTATAAAGCTGTGGTTCTGCCCTGTCAGAAAACTGCTCAGAGTAGATGCAGGAGTTGCTCACTGCAATTGCATCCATGTGACAACAAACGACACAAATACCACTAACACCTTAAAAGTTTTAATTTCAAACCCTTCTTGGTGGTAGCCTCAGAACTAGGGCAGGCCCACATATGGAGGCAGTTTCTGCAGCTCAGATAATGGCCAAGAGCTCAATCCCTTTGGATCATGAGACAGAATCTGTACACCAGTGTGTATTATTTTTAACAACTATTCTATTAATATGTAAAATTAAGGACCAAAAAATGTAGGAGCTCAAGAGACTTTGCAGATAGTTAACTAGATGGGGTAGGGGAAAAGCTAGGACAAAAGGAGAGAGGGTGATTCCAGCTTTCCTTGAATTATCAAAGCTATCAAAACACTGTAACAGACAGGAGAAAAATTACAGGATGTTTGTCAACCCTCAACTAATGGAGCTGGAAAGGTCTATCAGAAGGAGAGACTGATGGGCCAGACAGATAAACAGCCCCACCATGTGTGTGGCCTGAAGGGACAATATGGAGACTATACTATAGAAGGGGTGTGGGTATCAAGCAGCAGTTTGAAATTACTTATAAAACTTGTTGCTCAGACATCTGTATGCATGTGGAAGCTTCAAAGGTGGACAGCTAGTGCCATGTTTTGTATCCCACACTGCATGGAGATGGATTCAACACACTTGCAGGGGAACCACAATGACTACTTAGTAAGGCACGGTTATGGTTTTCTGAATCTCTCTAGATAAAAAGGAGGGAAAACCTTACTTTTCTCTTAAGGAAAAATAAGTACTAGGAAAATTGTGGCTGGAAACCACAGTTAATTTCTTCCAAAAGCCTTTGGCTATTCCTCGGCTAGATAGCTCAGTGCATGAAAGACTAAATTACACCACCACCATGTGTATAATATCATGGTAGATTTTTGGGGCACAAGATAATAGAAAGCATCAGAAATCTCTTTTCCCTGTAGCTGCGAGAGCCACACTTGAATCTTACTTTCCACTGATCTTGTTTGTCCTGCCCCAGTGTAATTAAGGCATCCACAGTCTAGGTCATTATAAGCTCTATCGTCTAATCATGCTAAAATATCAAATAGCTCTATTTTTTTATGTTCAGATTTATTACAACAGCAATCCCCATGGTGCTGGGGGACCACACTATGAATAGAACACTACTGAAATGCAGTCAACAGACATTTCCGTGCTACTGCAGGGAAGGCACAGATAATTAAGTGTCCCCAGTTTGCTCTTCTGTCCATAATTATAGTTTTGAGTTTATAAACAACAAAGCATAGCTTTAAAAACTAAAACAAACCCCTCAATTACAACACAGCTCCTGAGATAATTAAGTCTCCAAATGTGGCTGTGTAGAAGGGAACCAAAACTGCACTGCAGAAGCTCATAACATACAAATGTACGTAAGCAGAGCAAAGCAACAGGATGGAAAACGTCACCAGGAAAATAAACTCTCTCATCATTATTTCACCGCTTTTTACCTAAACCAACAATGGCCTATTGTCTCAATTCACCCTATTGTTCTGTTGCATTTTTTGTTATTGAAGGAACCAACAGTCAGTCAGGGTGCGTTTCCTGAGGAGCCGCAGCTTGAAAGCTAAATGCAGTATCCTGTGCCTATCGCTTGTTTTATTGCAGTTTTAGTTAAAACCAGACAAGGTAAGTTGCTGAGATAAATCTTAAACTGTGTGCTCTAATTTAACTTGCTTGAATACCCCCTTCAAATAGGAACACTCCAGTTTTACAAGTATGGTGGTTAAAACCGGCAAAATGAAGCAGAACAAAGCCCTGCCCTGTTGCATCCTTGCTTGATAGACATTCCTCTCTTGTTACTGGGTGTTGTGTACTGCCAGGGACATGAGAAGAAAAACTCTAGGTCGAGAGCCAGCACAGTAGGAGGCTTCATTAGCCATGAACAGGAGCAAAACAGGGATTCAGAAGGAGCAGTGCCCTCTCTGAACAACCAGCTTCACCACAACAAGCACATAATCAGCTGAACAGCCTGTAACATATGCTTGGGATAAAGACAGACCTATGGACATGAGGCAGCTATGGCTTAAGTGTTTCAAAAGATCTTTGCCCAGCAAGGAAACAAATTATATATTTAAAATCTTTTATAAAATACATGCTCTGTTCTTTCTCTGCTTAGTATCTTCCTTGCTTGAAGGTTGGCTGTTGCCCAAATGCATCCAGAGCAACACTTAATGATAGCTCAGAAATGTGCAGTTAATCTGTGTGTAGTTTCAGCTCCTGAATGCCAGGAGCAAAAGTGGATTTTTCAGAGAGAAATAGGCTTGATCACACGGTATAATCATGTTTACACAAGTTTGTAGATGGCCAAGATAAGGGAAATACTTCCATAAACTCCTCTGAGAAAAGATGAAAACTCTAAGGTGAAAAATTTCTCTTTTTCACTGTCATTTTTATCTACAAACAAGCATAAGCCTCAGTAGAGAGCTTCCTGTGCTACAGCAAGAAAAACTAGCTTGCCTCTTTTTTATTTTTTTTAACCTTACAGCTATATTTCATCATAAAAACTAGTTTGAAGAAAGAGTAAACTTTTGCTCTTTGGTCTAGCTTGACATTCCTTCAGAGACACATAACAAGAATATTTCAGATTCATTTTTGTCTCCTACTTTCAGGAAGCAGGAAAGTTGCAGTTCTTAATTTCCAGGCCTCTGAAATGAGAAAGATAAAGAATTTATACATTGAAACAAGATATCTTTGCCTTCTTTAAAGAAAAAAAAAACCCAACTAAATAAAATAGAACTATTACAACGTAAAAGCAGTGTTTTACTGAAATTGCTTATTTTTGCCTTAACCATAATAAAAACATTTCGTTATGCCACATGCACCTCTCATTTATTATCTGTGTGATCCTACTAGGTGAGAAACAAAAAAGGGTACTCATATTCCAGTATGATATAGACTTCAGACTGTACCTTGTAGTAAACATTCTTGATGAAACCCAATACTGTTGAATGAGACTTAAATAGGTCAGTTTATTGTTTAATGGAACAGTTTTGCGGGTGCAAAGGAAAGGTCTTCAAACACCTTCTATCTGTATCTGAATGAATGAAGTCAAAAACATTTAGGGCATCAGTTTTGGCATCCTCCCCTCAGGAGCTTCTTTATGGCACTGAAGATGCTCACAGTCAGAGCCCTGGGGTTCCTCCCACATTCAGAAGAGCCCTGAGGGTGGTAAAATACTGGTGCTGTGTAGTACAATCATTCTGCTGCTCTGCCAGTTCTGAAGAAGTGCAAGAATGTATCAGCAGCTGTGGGCAGCTATGGCCTAACTAAGTCGCAACCAGGGGAGGAAAACTAGCACCCCCCACCATCAACCCAGATGCCCAAAGCCAAACTGGCACAGGAAGAGCAGGCACCTGCTGCTGCTGTTCTAATTAGAGGGATCCTTAAAGCTCACAGGGGTCCCTTACAGACTTTACTTTTGCAGAGTGGGTCAGGTTCATAAATTCACCTCAGTGTGCAAACAGTACTTTTTAAAAACAAACAAACAAATACTTCTTCCTACTGGCAGACTTGCCTCCATGTAAATCTTTTTCTGATGGGTGATATATATATCTATATATAAAATATATACAGAGAGCTGCTAAGGAAACAGATTGAACATTTTTAGTATATGAACTGGACAGTACAATTTAAACAGGATAGTGGCCAGTGATGAAGAATTATCCAGATTCCTTCAGGTTCATTTCCAGGAATTAATGTTTCATTTTTAATAGCGCATGTTGCTCCTCCAGAGAGCTTGTAACATTGTGTGTTCCATGTACTAGCTGTTTGTCAATAGAAAAAACCCCAAGTTGACTTTTCTGACAGCTATTTTTGCTTTTATGACTTTTAGAAGATATTCTAATGATCAGTCTTCTCCAAATTTTGAGATAACTAGCATCTGCTTCATTAACACAGTGAAGTGGTAGAAAAAAATCAGAGGCGAATGACATCCAGTGTTTCAGTTCAGTCAGAGCCTCACAGAGTTACCCCCTGCAGCAGGGACTTTGCCTGTATCTCTCTCACGAGTCTCATGAAGAGGACTGTATTGCAGAGAATATAAACTGCACACTAAAGCATTCTCAGCTTTGCATGCATGTTTATAATGAAACATCTGCAGCTCTTCCACAAATCTCTATTTTTCAATTACCATATCTGAAAGAGCTGAATCAGTCCTAATGAGCTGCCACAATATCATATTACTAGAAATTTTAAATTGTACACTACAACCCTAAGAAAAGAAATCACATAAAGCAGAGAAAAAAAGCAATGCCTTGCTCTGCCATCATAGAAATAAACTCACAAATACGTCAAACCACAGCATCAGTGACAGTGTGGGTTCAGAGAATGGGTGAAAGCAAAGAATAATATTAAAGATTATACGTGAATATTGTTTCTCTTTATCCAAAATGAGAAATGTACAAATCTAGCCCGTAAACTGGATGAATTTTAGGGCTGATGAACACTGACTCCTTGTGTGGTGTTCACTGGGTATTACAATACTCTCAAAGCATATATTTATATTGTTAAAGGTAGGAACACAGGTGAGTATGTGCCTACACTGATGAAAAATATATACGATCAAGCTGTTTTTTTCTTTAGAAGGCTTAAGTGAGGTGAATCACTCATCTGTCTGATGCCAGCAATACCTCCAAAATGAAATTAAAATAATTTATTAACAGTTGGATATATATTTCCTACCTATTATGTTTTTCTGACTTAGCATTTCTTTTTACACCTGAAAAAACACCATCACTGACTAAAAGCCAAGTTTAACATTTTCATTTCGTGCACAACTTCAAATGAGAGGCCTTCACAGTTGGAATGGAGGATTTTATCTGCTTAATTACTGTTGTTCTTCAGAACTTGCCAATCCATGGTTTGGACAGATTTGTGTAAGACTAGGCAGTAAACACCCGATTAAGGAAGCTATGGGAATCTGCACATAGATTTTACATCAGGATTCTACAGTCATTTCAAATGATTCAGAAGTAATTACATGACTGACACATGGTGAGTCAATATGTATGCAATGAAGCCATCAGACATAGAATACTTATCAGTAACATGAATGGGACATACACCAAGAAGTGGTATGCTTAACATTATCTAGCAACAGAATAGTCAGTTGATGGTTTGCATATAAAGTAGCAATTACCTGTGCATGCAGGTCAACTTTCAGGCTAACTGCTTTTTACTTGTCTTGACTGGTGCACACAAAATGGCAAAATCTGCTCTCACCAGATGTTATGTGATGCTTTGACATTCAAGTGTGGGCAAGTGAACAGTTAATTTGAACAGTAACCTCACTGGGTTGTGCAAACCTCCCCTCTCCTCCAAACAATCCATCAAAACACAGAAACAGAAAATGAAAGACGGTTCTTTCAAACCAGAGTAGCAAGGATTGCTAGAGCAAGGCTAAAGCACCCGGTTCCATCACAGTCCTATTAGTTCATGGTTGTGTTGTTGTTCTGGTAAAAGTAACCGTTTTACTCTCCAGACTGATGGAGTGAGGGATGGGAGAGACTTAAGTGATAAGAATAAAGAGACTCATTGCAAACTGGTTTGTTTCAGTTAGGATTACATTGTCTCTTACTTCACTTATTACGTAACAAGGTTAAAATGGGGTAGCATGGAATATTTTCATAACAACTTGGATTTTAAAGTGAGGAAACATAGAATAGTTTGCATTGGAAGGGATCTTTAAAGCTTATTTGGTCCAATCTCCCCTGCAATGAGTGAGGCCATCAGGTTGCTCAGAATCACATCCAGCCTGGCCAAGAATGTCTCCAGGGAGGGGATATCTATCACCTCTCTGGGCAACCTGTTCCCATGTTTCACCACCCACAGTGTAAAAAATTTCTTCCTGACATCCAGCCATAATCTCCCCTCATGTGCTACGCAAAATTAAAGCAAGACATCAAGAAGATTAAGTTTCAGAGAAGGGGAGAAGATAGCAGGTAGCTGCAAATTTTAAGGATAAGGGAGAGAACTCAACATGAAAACCAGACAGGCTAAGAGGACAGATTTGTTTTTCTGAAATGCTCATTACCATTTGAGAGAGATGATGGCAATCAAAAAAAGAAAAAAAACAAAGCAAAGCTCATGGCAAAGCTGAGAAACATCTCCCTTGACACCTAGGAATGGCAGAAACACATTGCCACATGAGTAATATCAGAGATGAACTAGATTATTTCTTTTGAGGTGACTAACAAGACATGATTTCTTCAGATTGACTTTTTTAATAGCCAAGAGCAGTACAATTGCAGACCCAACTCTTCTTCATGCCAGACTGAGAGAGCTGGGAAATCCAAAAGGCAGCATCATTGCACACCATCAAAATGCCAGCAACCATTCAGCAAATGAGAAACCCATACAATAAAGCATAAATTATGAAATATTCCCCTAAATCCCCCTAAACTGTGAGGAGTTCTCAATGAAATCAGGGCCTAGATAAACATCTGGCAACCCTTTTTGTATGCATACGAGAGACAAACATCCTCCTCCAAGCTGGAAGAAGAAAATAAAGGCCATTGACTGACCTGAATTTGGATGCCACTCTCAAAACAATCCTTTCACTTGTTCTGTGATGGGATCAAGGTCAATGTCATAGAAGCATGGCCTCGTGGGTAGTCCTGGCATGGTGCTCATCTGTGGAAACAATAAAATGAAGTTATACTTCTGCACCTGTAAGCAGATAATCACTCCACCCATGTAAACCTTAGATTATGAGAAAGGCTGTACTGTTCATCATGCTCTCAACTGCAGCTGTGATCTTCACCACGTTTTTTCGTTTCTGTTAAAAATGTCAAGCTGGCTACTTTTTAGATTGATTTTTAAGTGTACATTTCTAAAAGAGAGGAAAGAGAAAATAAAAGCCACAAAATGCAGGCTAGGACAGCAACCTAAGAATAAATGCCTTAAGAAAATGAAGACACTCTGGGGCTTGTTCCTCTGAATATTTATCCAGAACATTCATCCATTTATATCTACTGGAAAAAATCACACAGGAAATGGCAAGGACATAACTGCCCAAATTCACCTGGTGACATGAATATGTTGAACTCAGACCTTTCCCACAGAAAACCAGAATACAGAAGCAGAATTAATCATGACGCTTTCATAACTGCTTATTTAATATAAGGAACAAATTGAAATAGTTCAACTTAATATACATGGGTAACAGTTGAATCCTAATTTAGTAGTTAGAATTAGCAGGTTGAGTTATGAAGCTAAAGCAACCCAATTATCTCAAACTATGCATAATTAAGATGCTGATCTAGCATAAGACACTGGCATCTGCATACTTTAAAACATGTAAATAGTTTAATGAACTTAAATTACAGAGTTAACTATGGCCCTGCTCAAGCTACTTATACCATTATTTACAGTTGGCATTTTAGCAGCAATTAAAGACGTGGGTCACATGGAAATCTTGGGGAGCTGGTCTGCAATAGCTTAAGCCTCTTTAAATCAGAGTTACTGCAGCTTCTCACCTCCCCCACCTCAGGACTCCCTCCTTCTCCCTTGCAGAGGAGACGTCTGGAGAGCAGGTTCAGCGGAATAACACTATTTTTCCATCTGCTTCACCTTCTGCTGTTTCAGCACCTCGAGCCAGGAAGGGCTTTCCCAGCACTGGCACAGGGTAAAGGCTGCAACTGTTGGGGCAGTTTTAAGGCAGGACCAGCTTGGACCAACCTGAACCACTCTGTATTCACAACCTGAGACTTCCTAAGATGACAGAGGGAAGCCCTGGGTATCTCAACAAGTTTCTACTAATTCATGGCACTCATTTGGGCTTAAAGACTCTGTAAACACTTTCGATATCTTAACTTCAAGAGGTGAAGGAAGGCCCTGGTATGTTAGGCCCTATATTAATACCTAAAGAGATAAAACCTTACAATCTCTGGAAATAGACTTGGAGTTCAGCTTAGCTCAGTTGTTAGTTGGCTAAGAGCCTTTATGCATTAGAATTTACATAATAGATGCTAGATTTTGAGGAACAAAATTTTAGCTGAGGCAAGTCAGCAGAACTCATTAAAGTTGGTGGCTGATCTGACTCCAGGAGGTAACCTTCAAATGTAGCTGTGTAGAAAAAAAAATACTGGCTTGAGTACCAGAAACACTCCAAATAAAATAATGTAAGGAAAGGGTCAGATTGGGGTGTGTTTTCACAATGTGAGCTGAAACCTGCTGCTGAAAGGAGACAGTTTCACCCTGTGAACCCCTGGGATGATCCTCCCTTGGAGTTGGCTATAGCACTCATCTTACTGCAGCCAACCTCATTCAGCACACTGAACTGATGAAAATACACATTTCTGTGGCCAGGGCTGGTTGGCTGATGAATTAAATCTGCATGACCAGATCACCACCTGGCCACTCGCTGCAGGGCAGAGGCCAGAGCACAACGCAGCCAGCCATCACCTCCCAGCAGAGAGCACAGGGCTGGGCAGCATCCTCCCTCTGTCCTCCCTAATTCCTCAAGGGGAATTAGGTACAACTCAGCTATAGTGTTTCCTCTGGCCAAAGGCAAGTTCTAAATTGCTAATTGGCCGCAAAAGAGGAAAAATAAATGACCACCAACCTAGTTCCTACAGAGAGCCAGACTTACAGGCCTCCTTTGGGCTGGAGCAGGCTGTATTTCTTTACGTCAGCCTGCTCTGCTGCATACACAGTGATGGAGTTAGCATCTCTCATATGCTTTAGCTTCACTCCAAATGCTCATGTAATGTTTTTCCATTGTAAGAATACAAGTAAACTGTAAGATCTCTTCTCCACAGTTTCATTTACTCCAGAGAGCTCTGGTGCCATTTCAGAGGTTAATCTCAGGCTGGGAAGGGGGAAAAGGAGCTTGGGGAGTACCAGTGCAGCCATCATCTCACTTGAGACCTAGCTCTGAAAAAAAACAAGGCAATCAGTTTTTCTAGTGGACTTTCCTCTGTTTTTAAATATAGTCCTTCCTGATCTTTTGTTATTGCACACTGTAGGATTAAAAGAGAAAACTGTCAGTTTGCATTGACCAAGCCCTGTCACTTGTTTGCATGACATCATTTTATTGGCTGACATTGCCTTGGCATCTTAGCTAAGTATTAAAACACCTTGTTAGTATTCTTTATCTGTTGGCCTCACTAGTTGGAGTACTACATCATTAGGGTAACTGAATTATTTTCTGTCTCAGATTCATCCCAGTTTCTGAGTTAGCCCTTGACAAGAAACTGCCTTAATGAATTACATCTTACTGGGAGGGGAAGGAGCAAATTGCCAAAGACAATTTGCTGGTTACTTCGTGCATGACAGTTCTACAGCCAACAGTAAACTCCCAAATTCCAGGTCTCCTCCCCCCACCTTTTTTTCTAATATACCTCCAAGCTTGGCCACTCTTCATTTTCCCTCTGTAATAAAGACTAGAATCACTTTAGGGAAGAGGGTTTGTTTGTTTGTTTGTTTTTAAAAAAAAGCTTAAAAAAGTCCTACATTTGTATTTTTTTTATAGGCCCGGTTCCACACCAGTGTAACTCCACTGTATTAAGTTATGGAAATCTATTACATCTATAAAATGTGAATATCAAACCAGTTTATTACCACTTCATGGAACACAACTATTCTTATATTGAAAACCTAAGTCAACAAAAGGGAACAAGTTCATCCGAATTAAAATTACTGCTGCATAAAATGAAGTACAAGGCAGAAAAGCCTGCAGAGGAAACACTCTGGGACAAATACCTGTGTGAATTACAGTGTGGAAATAAAATACATCCTGTCCTTTTCCCCAGAGCCCAGACTTCCAAACAGGCAAAGCCATGTAGATTTACGAACATTGCTCTCTGCTCTCATTATTCGGACACAGAGGTAACATGTAGAAGAATCTATCCCTTTTTCATTACTTCAAGGTCAATAGGAGGAGACGGTTGGCTGATGGAGGAGATTACTACTGATTATTCCCTCTCCAGCCAGGAGAGAAAAGAGGACTCAGCTGAGAGGTTCAGGCTTCAGCTGACTGGCTTTCCACTTGGCTGCAGGCTCAGAATGATCCTCTTCCCTCTCACTGTTCTCCATTATGCTGAACGAAGGCATTAACAAAGGAGTTCACAGGCTGACCTTAACCCCAGCAGACATGACCCAGAAGCATCCCTCACCCTTGCCCTAAGTAACTGGAGCTAGATTTCTGCACACAAAGCAGGGGAGATACTAACCTGCTCCTGGCTGCAGCACACACCATACCTGCACAGTGGCTGGAAGACTACCTCCACCTCTCCAAGAGTTTCTGAGATAACTACTTACTAAATTACTTGATTTCTAAAATCTGAGTAAAGCAGAATGAACAGTGAAAGAGAAAATATGCCTGAAACACAAATCATGCTGCTAATTGACAGGTATGAACAGCATAAAAAAACCCCCACAAATTTCCAGTCATAGAGTAACTTTCTAGGTATTTCCTACAGTATACACCCCCTTTTATTGCATGGAGACTTCACAGCTCTCCACTCTAATATAACATCACACAGGGTGTCTGTGATAAAAGAGCAGGGCAAGAAGCAGTGAATGACAACACATTACCCACTCAAGACTGCAAACCGAATTTAGATGTCCAAAATAATCAGCACTTAATTTGCCCAAACCATTACTATCACACTACCCTGGGAGAAGAAATATATAAGGCACAAACTTTGTATCTTAAGACTTGATGCAATTCATATATGCTTTATGTAGGGGGAAAAAAAAAGGTTTTTTTTTGAAGAACTCATCCAGTTGTTTCCCATAATATACCATATAGGAATTAATAGGAACTAGTTTAGTAGGAACTCACTGGAATCAACCATTTTCTCTGCAAACTGTGCAACTGTCTGTATGCCCATGAGAGCAAATCAAATATAGAAAGATGATGTGAAAAAATGCCTAGTTATGACTATGGCATTCTATATGTTTAGGANCCGATCTACCATATAGGAACTAATAGGAACTAGTTTAGTAGGAACTCACTGGAATCAACCATTTTCTCTGCAAACTGTGCAACTGTCTGTATGCCCATGAGAGCAAATCAAATATAGAAAGATGATGTGAAAAAATGCCTAGTTATGACTATGGCATTCTATATGTTTAGGAGGCAAAAGTAGCAAGTCTTACAGTTACCCTGAGGATCATTTATGCTCCTGGAAATGCACAACTGGTGGAAAAGAAAACACAATTTTAGTTATGAAATCTTGAAGGCTACTGTTATTTATACTAGCCATTTATGATCTTCCAGAAGTTCACTTATATGATTAAACAAACCCCCCTTTTTCCCCAAAACATAAGGAGCTTCCTTATAAAAGGAGGATGCCAGTTATCTTTAAGGAACGCATATGAATGTGCTGTTCCACACCTTCTCCAAGAACACATCCACTGTCACTGGAAGAGTGACTAAGTTGAGCTTCACTGGAATTTCATTTAAAGCACAGATATAAGTTGACTTGTAGTTTCAGTTAGCTGTAAGTTCTACGTAACAGTTGCACAGTCAAGCATTAAGACTCTGCTAGCCAGGTTTGCTATGGTCCCAGGAGGATCTATGCTGGTAAGCTTCCTTTGTTATCATAAAAATACCTATCAGTGGTTGATATATCCTGCCTTTTACTTCAAGTGTATATTCATACATAGTTCTCCCCCACTCCCCACTTCATTTACCTGTATGAAAAATTCTAACAGGACCTGAGATCATTTTAACTGGGTTAGCACAATGGCATGATTTGCAAAACAGATGGTTCTGAGGACTACATCCAACTCATGTTTAGTGTCTTTTTCACCCTTAAGACAAGATGTGTCTGTTTCACAGACATAGCATGGTTTCTAACTAGAGAAAGGAAACCAGAGGAATCTGTACTTACATAAAGTAGGGAAAACAGAAGATTAGAAGACAACAAAAGAACCAGCAAACAGCTTATTGAGGAAATGTAACTATTCTGGGGTTTACGGAGTTAAACGTTGCATTTGACAGGAAGTGCAAGTAATTCACATTATCTAATTCTATCCTTTTGTTAATTAAACAAGTTAAGGCAACTCACAATCATTTCAAAGTTTAAATACTGCAGAAAACAGATGTTGTTTCTCAAGAGAACCCAGCATACTCATGACTGCGGATACTCCTCAATAAAATCTGATGGGGTGAATTGCACATCCCACATTCCCTCAGCAAGAAACAATACAAGAGGAAACTCAGGAGATTTATAAATAGCGCTATAAACCTGCATGCATTATGTTCAATGTGCCAGAATTTGTTGGAATCCTGAGGCGCGGCACGAAGGAGCTATGCTTCAGGGTTTCAATAACGTTTCCTAGTCTGACTTGGAGCTCTGAAAGACAGAAATTTGCTCCCCTGCAGTGTATCTGTCATGTGAAGCTGAAAGGAAGAGCTTCCTGCCCTTCTGAAGAAACCCCTCCAGGTCTCTAACCTTGCCTGCCTTCAGGCACTCTACCCTTATCAGTACTTCTATCAAAATCTTTGTCAGATTACAGCCACTGACACTGGTGCTGGCCATGCATTGGAAACTGGCACCAGGGAAACTGTACTCCATGAAATGGGAGACGGAGATTAACAGACACACCACTGCACTGCATGACTGCAGGAATGGGTGCAGATCTTTTTACTGGATGACTTAACGTCCCTGCACTCTTCATTGTAGACCTATACTTGGAAATTCTTCATGAGACTACCCATGCAATGATGGTAGCAGGTAGGACTATGGCACTCTGAAGCATGAGACTGTGCAAACACTCCTAGTGAGTTGTCACTTAGCTTGTCTTCAAACTGGGCTGTCCTACACTGCACAGACGCACTCAGAGTGCACTTAAGAGGGAAGCTAGTACATGCATATCCTTAAGAGGAAGCCATGCAGCATATCCAAAGTATCTCCAGGATCAGGTTGCAGTTTATTCCACAGACCTGGAAAATTCATCCACTCTGTAGAGCTCTATCACTTCAGGGTAGGTCATGTTTTGAATGACAGAAGGAAAAAAATTACATGACAATGACAGAAAGAATAATTAAAAGAATAGTCCTGTTTGTCTTAATTAAAAGAAATTCAACAGGATGAGTTGGCCAAAAAAAAAGATGCACAATATAGCCTACAACCCTACACCCCGGTATTAGAGAGGGGAACAACACCAGACCAAAGACTGAACTGAAATCCAAGCGACCTTTCACCACCTCTTCAAATCAAAGAAATCTCAAACTCTAACATGACGAAAAGCAGATGCACAAAGGAGGCAAGTTGGGGCTTCCTGGGAAAAGTATCAACCTTTAAAAACTAATAAATTCAGCCTTGGAAATGGCAATAATTTCTAAAAACTCCACTTTAATAGCTACATAATGCTTAAGGAAATATTACCTCATTACTTTTCATTGCCTGAAAATAACAAAGATTTCTAAAAGCAGCTAAGCTAAGCAACGATCTTTAGTCAGTGTTTAAATAATGGTTTACTTACAAGTTTTAATGAAAATTTGCCAAACCTGATGATAGCCAGAGAAGACAGGGAGAGAGAAGATCTTGTTTCTGTCTCAGGAAATCTTTAACAGAAAAGGATCTTGTTGCAATGCATAAGAACAATCACAGTAAAAAACTCAGCATGTTATCAGGCCTGAAAATGATCAAAATAAGTTTGAAAAGATGCTGGTGCTACCCCAATGTATGCTATAGTATTCCTTGCTCTAAATGGCTCTGTTTCATGGGCACGCTGACTGATATCAGGTGCAGAAGTCCATCTGGCATCAATTATTCTGTTATAATTGTCTCTAACTTTAATGTTTCCACATTCTTGGCAACTGTTCGATTTTGTGAAAGGATTTACAGCAACAAGATGCATGGACATTGCTCTTCTGCTATCAGCATCTGGATGAAGTTATAAAAGTACTGAGTATTGATTATACAATCCTAACTGACCTTGCTGCCAGGTGCTCAAGTGAGGCAGAAGTAGCTTGTGCCCTGTTACATTCTCTGTGGGATTACCAGGACAATTTATTCATGTCGAGTGGAAATAGTCTGAGTCCAAAAGTGATCTCCTGGGCATCCTAAGGAAAAACCCCAAACCCACACAACTGTCCACATCTGTCCAGTACGGGTTTTGGAGAAGCCTGTGGGTGCATATCCCAAAGGAAGCAGGGATGAGAAGAATCAGTGCTTGATTGGCCAAGTTCTTAGTGAATGGGTCAGTTAAATACCGCTGGAATTCAAATGTTGCTGGCAGTGATGTGCTGAAGCACTTAAGACCCAGAATTGGCATTTTGCTAGTTACTATATAAAATATCTAGGCATGGATACAATCTGTAAAAGAATGAGCAATTTCCTGGATAAAGTAAAAACATTTAGGACACACATATATGACTGCAGATTCTCTCAGCAGAGTTGTCTCAACTAATTTTCATCTTAGAACTTATAAAACCATACTTGAAACAGAAGAAAATGTTCCCCATAATAACAGCACAATGGGATCAATATTATGAATTTACTTAAAAAATACATCTCTCTCTCTGAGGTAGCATGATAGATGGTGTTCAGTGGACTATTTTTTCATACCATCCACAATACAACATGTTTTACAGGGTATTCAGAGCAGTTTTCTGCCTTAGACAGGTTAACTGATAAACAAAATACTACAAAAATGAGAGATACAAAATCCAAACAAACCCCCCAAAATGAAACACCCCTCCCAAACAACTAACCACAGAGGAAATAAAGGGGGAGAGAAAAAACAGGACTACAAATTCCAGGTGACTTGCTCCAAAACACTTCCCTCCTTCCCAGCCCACTCAAATCCATTTCCAGGAGTAATTGCTCCCTTGGCCAAGACCTACATCCTGATTTTCCTTTCTCCCTTGGGCTTTCAACAAAATCCCTGGCAGAGGATTCTCGCTTGCTGCCTCTTGTACAAAATCACCTCCTCAGCCAGAAGAAATCCCTCCCTCTAGCTCACTCCTGATGTCAGAGGCTCCCAGGGCTGTTCCCATTGTTGGTGATAGTCCAGTGTATCAGACAGTGCTGCAAACACACTTCTGAGGGAATAAATACAGAGGATAAAGACATTCCTCTTACGCTGTTTCAGCAACCAGAATATCTGAAGTATCTGATCTTCATGGGTACAAAATACTCCTGCTTTGTCCAGTGCTTGCATCTCCTGGTTAGGAAGAGGTGTCCAAGCTGTGCCAGCAGGTCAGGTTCTGCTGAAGCGGAGCAGGTTTTGTGGTATTTGAGAAGGAGAGTCTCAGGTGGACCCATCCCAACTGCCTTGCATTTGTTCAGGGACCGGGCCCACATCATTTCCTCTGACACCTGTTTGTTTTGTACCAGTTGTTTCCCTATAAGGGTCATTCCTCAAACACTGGGAGCATGTCCCTCTTTCTATTCTTGATCTTCATTATGCCGTTTTGTTTCAAAAGCTTCATATCTTTCATATGAGACTTACCTTGCTGGTTAGACACCCTGACATGTCAACACAGGAAAGCACAGAGCCTCAACTGCAGCCCAGCAACTGGAGATGGTGGCAGCAGCAGGCTACATAAAACAAATACGTGTGCTCAACATGCAACAAACTTTACCCTTCCCAGTAAACTATGGTAGGAAGAGCATAAGGAGCATCATCCAGTCATTTCAATGACAAATTACAACATGGAGAAATCCCACAAGATTGCATAACTATGGTGAGTAAAAACACATTTAACTGCTGCCACACTAGCCCTCTTGATTACAATTAACTAGATACATTGGTACCTGAGGTAAGTAAAGTTCCCTAAGAAGCATTATATCAGGCAAAGATAATTTTTGTGTGTGTATATGTGGGAAGAACAGCTTCTAAAGAACATAGAGGGATTATGGCAAAGGATGCCTTAAAATTAGTTCTTTTTGACTGTTAAATCTCCAAAAGCTTGGTCTTATCACTATATTTAAACTACTTAATATTTAAGTGCCAGTGGTGACCCTTATAACACCGAAGTGTACAAGAATCCTGAAAAACACCTGAAGCTGAGAAAAGCTGGAAAAGGTGAGAAAGGTGGAAAAGGAGGTGTCTATACTTGCTAATCCCACCTGAGTTGACACAATCCAGTTTTCTGTACCGGGAAAAAATAATGCCTAGGATATACACTTTACAGGTGCAGTCCAGCTATCTGGTCTGTAGTTGTCTCCAAAGAATGATCAAAACATGGTGGGCATCACTATGTTCAGTCACTATCACTGTACCATCATAACACATCAACCTGTGATCATCTCTAATCTCATTAGTTCAAGCTTCTATATCTACTTTCTCCAGTCATTTGTTGCTTGAATAAGCAGTTTAAATTATTTGCTCTTTGTAGTCCTTAACACACGTTATTTTGTGACAGACTGAAGCAAACAGGAAATAGACAATTACAAAAAAGCACCTTACATTCTAATTCTAGATGCAGCTGCTTTCTAACCATATGCGGTTTTGTACCATTTTTCTTTAGGCAAATTACTATTTTGACATGTTAAATCAATGATCTCTTAGCTGCACTGAAGAATTAAGAAACTTTTCTATCTGTTCCTAATCCAGAAGATTCAGAATGGATCCAGTGTGCCTGCATATGAGGATGTCAAATTGTTAAACTGTCTGTGTAAATCAGATATTCCCAGTCAAAAGTCTATCACATATCTCTGCCTCTAGCAGTACATATTATTCAATGCAGCATGTCCTCTAAAACCATATCAGAACGTACTGCAGTTCCCTTTGACAAGGAAGCAAATAAAAAATGAAGGATATTTCTTAGATCAGCAATTTTTATCCTATTGTGTATCAAACCATGATTTTAAGGGGTCTCAAAAAGGCTGCTGGAGCTTGCATTTCTCCTGGAAAATGGAGAAGCATAGAAATGCTTTAAAAAGGCTGAGAGCCACTGATTTTTGATGAACTAGTGCCTTTAGAAGAGGCACTTTTATTTTTGCAAGTTGCCTGAACTGCACTAATAACTGTAAGAAGAAAGGAAAAAACCTACCCACGAGTGCATGACTTTGTTATGGCAATATTGATTTTCAAAGTTTCTCTATTTAGGAGCATATTAACAACCTAATTTCTGGTCACTGAGAGAGAACCACCAGTTAACACACTGTCAGATAAACTTAACAGTCAAATGAAACCAAACAAAATGTTGTTAGCTAACAGAGAGCACAATCTTTACCCTCCTAACAAGTATGCTTACATGATAAACCAAAGATTTATATTTTTATATTTATAAATAAAATTCTTCTCAAAGCACTTACAAGTAGGGATTAAATATACAAAGTACACCTGGGAAATAAGTGAAATAAGATCTTCATTTTAAAAGGTGAATGAGAAGAAGGCAGGAAAGGTTAAATGATTTGCCAAAAGGAGCTGATGTGCTGCCAGGAGAATGGAACTTCAAATTGGTAACTCGGATTTTCGTCTTAATCTCACGTAACCAATAGTCAAGAATAACTACGCTAAATAGTTATACTGCATGAAATATCTTTTTATATTACATACTGAAGCCTCTGTATCAGTATTTTTAAATTAAATGCAACTTTCTCCAGTTCTCACACTTTGCTCAGTATGAACTTGCACTAAGTCACTTCTCTAACCACAGTTTCTGTAATACAACAAAGGATAACAATATGTTAATATAAGCAATAAAAACGCTGTTAAAGTCTTCAACTAAAATAAACCGTATTTGGAAACACACCTTTTTTTCAGTGTGAAAACCAAACCAACCCCAAGCAGATGTTTTGTGGGTGGCATTCCGTATTTTTCCCAGATGAAGCATATGAAAGGAAAAACACACACAAAAAAAAAAAAAAAAAAAAAA
>NDXB01003231.1:17207-67157 GCA_002631895.1 Agapornis roseicollis | reverse complement strand
AAAAAAAAAAAAAACCAAAAAAGGAAAAACAAAAAAAATAAAAAATTAACAAAAAAAAAAAAAAAAAAAAAAAAAAAAAAAAAAAAAAAAAAAAAAAAAAAAAAGGAAGGCAATAATAAATTTCTGCATCCGAATACAAAAAAGTTAACAGAACTCTGTGTTCTGGCAAACATCTCATACAGGAATGATCTAAGGTAACTTCTTCTCGGGCATTAAAAATGTGTGAAAGTGCCATGTCATAGAAAGTTTATTGGTGCACAGAGAAAATCATAAAAAGACTAAAGTAAAATGATAATACAGAAATTAAAAACCATTAGGAATATAAACTCTCTAATGCCAAAGTGAACAAACCAGCAGACAATGTCAAAAGTTTTATTTACACTTATGGTATAGTCCCCCGCCAGCTCCTCCTAATCAAAACAAGGCCAGTCTGTAATGGACTTTCATTTTCTGGCAAACAAACCATTTACAACTCCACTGCTCAGCCAAAGGCACAAAAGATACATCCCACATGTCCACTAACATTCAGCCTGCCTCCTTCCCTTCAGTGACCCCGCAACTGAAGGCCCCCTGTGATCACACATTGGCCCCTCCTGAAGAGCTCCAATGCCCCAGCAGTGTGTTGCTACCCAAGGGCCTGGGCATCTTCCTTGAAGAGAGGCTGCTAGTGAGCACGACTGCTCTCCCCTGGATGCAGCCATGGATTGTGCTGCCATCTCATCATCAGCATCCCTGTCAGCAGTTGGAATTCCTTTAGTCAATTCCCATTTGAATATTACTTGTTTATTTATGAGAAAACTCTGCTTTATCTTTGCTTCCATGTTACATTTATCCTTTGTCATTGATTGAATACGGACTGTGAAGCTATTTTTAAATTGATTTTTGGTGAATGCTAAAGAAATCCAGGTTTTCATTTTTCCCAGAGAAAAGTAAAGAGACAAAGAGCTTCACAAACTCAGAGGGAGCTTATTTGTGCTATCACAAACATGCTTGGATCCCATTCTGGACAGATTACCTGCAAAGCACTTGGTTTCCTTGTCTACTCACTGCATCACGTCTTTACTACAGATGCCAAATACCATGGCATTGAGTTCTTTACTAGTCGGGATCAGAGTTTTACAGTCAGCATGGCTCATTCAGGGTCCCAGGCAAAAAAGCAAACCTGACATATGCAGTGCCAGCAGCACATTTCTCTCTGGGGCACACAACAAAAGGATTTCCACCCTGTGTGCCACTGCATGTTCTATCTCCCTTGTGTTCCCCGTGCTTTGCTGCAACTGTGCGTGAGCCTGTAGGACAGTGCAGAGCAAGTGCCTGGACACAACACAGAAATACAGGAATGGGAAAAAGTCATCAAAGTCAGATGAAGATGGGAAGTATCTGTATCTATTTTGCTGCATTGATTTGTGGAACATTGTATTTTACCTTCATTTCATGCAGTTTAGTAACAAAAGCTCCTATTGCCTTGCTTTCTACATGTACAGAGCAGCAGGGCATTGTGTACGCATGGAAAACTGGTGCAGCATGATCAATTAATACAGAATTACATGCTTTAAATCAGCTAGAAGGCAGACAGGGAGTGTGCTTTATCATGTCAGAGCAAATATGCGTGTTCCAGGGTTTTGTCTGTGACAGCGGCTGGTGTCACACGCTCTACAGAGAAAAGCTAAACTTATGGAGGCTGACAAAGGAATCTCTGTCCAACACTGAGAACTGATAGCTGTAGACTGACCAAATCCTTGAAGCCTATGCTTAGCACTTTTTCCAAATTACTTATATTAATTACAACACTGTGTATTATCAATGGCTATAACCTTTTAGAAGTCTTGTTAAGTTCTTGGCCTCAGTGGCTTTCCCTTGTTAATGACTTCCACATTCTAACCACACATGAGAAAGTATTTCCTTCTTTTACAGAGGTATTAATATAGATGCCTGGCAATGTCTCTTCACAGAGCAAAGACATATTCCACAGAAAAACTGCCAAGATGATTCAGAGATAACAGCAGAGCTCAGGTAACAGCAATTAGCTTTAAGCATACATTTTAAGTTGGCAAGCTATACAAAATAGTACACATCATACTGTGTGCCAGCTGATGTGTAAAACCAAATTCAGTATTGCGCTTCAGAAGGGAATGTCTACATATTAATGTGTGGCTGTATTATAGTCTTCTCCTTTTTGAGATTACTGCTTAGTCACTTGCCTGCTAATTAAATTTTAGCTGAAAAATATATTTTACGTGAATGTTCCTTTTTGTGGAATCCAGGTTATAATGCAGAAGTAACCTGGATTAACCAATGCAATAACCTTCCCAACTGAAAAAAAAATGCCTTCCTTGTGAATAGCATGGTTTTGTTCTTTCAGTTACAACCTTTTAGTTTCAAGAAGCCAGCTGAACTGGCTGCAATAGCACATGAATAAGGATCTTTACTTTTTTGTGGATCTGCTGGGATTACTGGGGAGGGCAATGAGAAGCCTGGTAGACACAGGAAAAACCAGCACAGGTCAGGAAGTCATTTCTGGGAGCAGATGTTTGTTCTAATTGCATTTACGGATGGATGCCATACAAGGGGAAGCTGGCATTTAACAGGTACTGTACTCAGAGCCATTTCACTGTCATTAAGGTTACTATTAAAAAGAAAAAAAAAAAAAGNGATGTTTGTTCTAATTGCATTTACGGATGGATGCCATACAAGGGGAAGCTGGCATTTAACAGGTACTGTACTCAGAGCCATTTCACTGTCATTAAGGTTACTATTAAAAAAAAAAAAAAAAAAAAGACGACTCTGAGAGAGAGGGGAAAATGATGACATACCCAGGGCATAGCTCCAAATAACCTAGGAGATGCTCTATGACATCCTTATTACCCATTTCCTCTCATTAGATTGTGACCCTTGCCTAGCTCATTCCGATATTTATTTGAGGCTTACGGTCTCTTTGGTAGTGAAGACCCCTTAAAAAACCACAGGAAGCAAAAGGCAGCCCTTCACAGTGCTCTCCCCTCAGAGAAGGCTCTGGCAGGCAGGGTGCAGGAGCTCCTCCCCAAGTCAGCACAGATTTACAGCTTCCAGAGCACAGGCATCTGTACCCAAATTGCTGCAAAGAGGGGCATTCCTGCAACCGTGCCTGTCTGGCCACGGTCCAGTTCATCAAGAGCTGCATGAGATTTAGGACTCTGATTAATCAGCAAGAACAGTTAGGCTTGGAGCAAGAGACAAGACAGATAGTGCTAACATCCCCCTCCCTCAGCTATTACTGCCCAAATATCTCAGTCACTACTCAACCAGTTTCTGGACAATACTTTTTTTCTGGAGTGATATAAGGCAAACCAAAAATAATGTGCTTTTCTACAAAACTCTTAAATATAGTAAACTATAACTGCTGTGGAGCTGATACACAAGCAGAACATACATCTCTACACTTGGGGCACCACCATCCCTCAGAAAGGCAGGGACTGATACAACATCAGAAATATGATTTTCATTTGCAGACACATGTCTTTCAGAACCCTAAATCTCATACTGTATTACCTTTGTGACTGATATTAAACATGTGTGGAAAAAAAATCAAAGGGCAGTCAGATATCTTGAACCTAGGAAAATTTAAGAATATTTCTTACTCAAGTGTCAAAAAATATTAATGTAACTTTGTACTTTATAAAGTGGATAGACTCCAAATCTAGGCATTGTTCCATGTATCCACAGTGATAAGAATGGTTAGCTATAATATAGACCTATTAAAAAAACCCAACTCCCCTGTAGATTTCATTCCATCTGAGAGAACACTGCAATTCTTCATGAAGAATGCCAGCAGCAAACTGTCATGCAGCATTTTCCTTCCTTTACAGTATGTATCTGAATTAGTCTCAGAGAAGACACCGGAACATCAAAACAGAAGCTTTTATTTGCCCAATAAAATGAAGATGGCTTTATCCCCTTAAACCTGAACTTTTATGAATATATCCCTGGAAAACAGTACCCCATGAAACCAGTAGGCATTACACTGCAATTTCCTGGGAACCGTCTTGTATACTACTTTTTTTAAAATGCTTTAAATTCTTAAACTGTACTAGAAATCATGCCAAAAGGCCTACAAGAACACACAGGTTTGGATTATCATAGCTTTCGTGTCTAGGAAACAGAATTCAGAACACATCTTTAATGAAATGGACCATTTGGCCTAAACAACCCAAAGAAAGAAAAAGTTGCTATTCATTAAAAAATGCCATTTTAAAGTGTATCAAATGTTTTCCAGTTGCAAGGTATACATAGGCTTGGCTAACATTTCAGAGCAGATTCAGTTTACCCAGAAAAAAAATAAAAGCACTTTTTTTCCTGGAATAAGAATGCTCACAGCCAGATGTGCTAGAACAGCCCTTCTGCTTAAATTTCAACAGTACCTCGTTCTAGCATGACACGTGTGCATGTGTGTGGTGGGCATTTGTGAATATAATCACCCATTCTCCGATCCTGGGTATTTCTTTTTGGCTAGGGACTAAAACAAGTCCCTCAGTTGTGCCTATCTTTTAAAGCACAAGTAAAGCACTAGGAAAAGGCATTTAAAAGATTTGAAATGATTGCTGACATCTCCTTTAGCAAAGGTGAAACAATCCATTCTTACTATATACTCCTGCAGGAGCACATTTATCAGGAATATAAAGAACTGTGGTCACAGACTGTCACAGCCTGCTCAACTACTAAGGATTCATCTGTAGATGGCCTTCTGCTTTCAAATTAGGACACCTTGCTGGTGAAATACACTGAAATAATACCCTTAAAGCACACCTTTTAGTGAATGTGGCCTGCCTTCAAGAGCTCCCATCCCTTGGCTTATTAGCTCACTCATTCAAACTGGCAACTGGGGCATTGAAACAAAGCTCCGGCTTAGAGGAAACACAATTATGGGACTTGATGATCCTTATGCAACACGGGCATTTCGCATTACTGACCAACCTAAGCTATTAGGAAGCCTTATTTGCTTGTGTAGACTTGTGGTCCCCACTTTTTTATGCCTTATCATGTAGAAAAGACAAATAGGCAATTCAAAATGAGCTTCCTAGGGTTTTTAATTCCAGCTTGTCATTCTGCTACTGAGAGATTTCAGCTGGTAAAATACTGAGCTGCTTGCACAGTGCTTGTGCTTCTATTTAACCTGTTGTGGAATGCAAACCTTTACCACCTCTTAGGGATGCTGCTTGTAGGCTGAAACACCACTGTGGCTCTTTCCAACAATGGCCAAAGCACAGACATTAGGATAATTGTGATTTCCTTTTTTGATTGTCTCAGAGGGAAGACTAGCCACTGCACCTTGGGGGCACTCATGTCATTTGAAGTCTTTGGGGGTTTTTTATTCTTTTTTTTTATACTGGCTTTGACCACTTCAATAAGCTTCAGTATAGCTTTCAGGATCTTTCACCCTCTTACATATATAATCCTTTACAGATTACATGTCCTGTTCACCAGCAGGGGAATATTTGAAGTAATACATCTATTTGTATAGCCGTACCAGACATTCTTCCTATGCTCTTCCTGTGCTGTGTCTGTAATTATATCTGTCTTTCAAAAATTCATTTAAGGGACAGTTAATGAAAATTAACCAAATTATTCTTCTGACAACGCAGAGCAGCACCACATAGATGACGTACTACAAGTTCATGATGGAGCAATGAGAAAGAAGCAATAAAATATCTGTAAGTCTCTTCAGCTTATTGCTTGTTAGAAAGGATGGGATGTGATACACAATGTGAAACAGCTGCTGCTTTCTAAATGAGGCGAGAGGGAAGCTAAAAAAAAGAGAAAACAGAAAGGTAAAATAGATGTAAGTGTTGATCCTGGATGTCTTCTCCCTTATTCCTAATGAAAAGTATCTTGGCTTTTTTGTTTTTTTGAGGAACAAGGGTATAAAATATGTCATAATTATATAAATGATGGTAAAAAAGACTATGTTCTTTGGCTGAACACAGCCAAGAGAAGGTTCATATAAATAAATAAGTCTGCAACATTTTATCAGAGAAATCATTCTCCTACTGTCCAAGATGTTTTGTTTTCCAGCAACAATGCAAAAATCCTCAAACACATTATACTGTATATTGATGCAACTTTTGTATTTGAATCTACTTCTGCACATCCAATATATTGTGGTGGAGGAAATGGGAAAAAAGCAGAAGGAATGATGATAAAAAACCTAATGCTCAGGAATAATGCCAGTACTAAGTATGACTTATTTACCAATAAAAATGAATATGCAGATATGAGCAGGAATTTTATCCCCATGAACTCTTACTAATTGCTTCTCACTGTTGTCAAAGCATACATATTCTTGACAAAGCAATCTAGTTGTAAATGTTTCTGAAATCTGATTTAAATGTCTTAATTTATCCTGAAAATACAAATCCAGAACTGGAATCATCCTTACTTGTAATCTGCCAGTAAGTGTGTGTAGTTGTGCAGGTAGGCAAGTATGCCCATATGTGTGGGTAGTTATTCCCACTACTTTGAGTGTCTAAGAAGGAAATGTTTTCTTGTCAAAAATGAACTATTTAAAAATTATTGTAGAGCAAGTTTTTTTATTTAAAATTTCCTCCAAAGTTTTCCCTGGGTGTGCGCATAAGCTCTCAGTTCATGATTTGAATTTATATGAGACTTTTACTTTTTACTTTCAGCAAAATGATGGGTGACAGGCTGAGCTGACAAGGTCAATTATGTTGAAATGCTCCCACCATTTTTGAGTTTCTGGCTTGGTGTACCTGTGGCTCACAGTACACTAGTCACAGCGTGTGCTGCAGAATCCATGTATGCCACACCTCTAGGTTCCAGCACTATAAGTTGTATTTGGGGGTGAAGCCCAAAATCTTAAAACTTTGCCTCTAATATACAATGCAGCACTTTGTCTTGCTAGAACAGAAACATTGGGCAAGCTTGCTCAGGCACTCTGCAGAGAGGTAGCTCTGAGAACAGAGCACGTGGGCTGAGTTTGCCCTAGCTTGCCTTCTTGAGACTCAAAGCACAGCTATTTCAGCAACCACATTTCCCTTTGTGGCAGGGCCTTCCAGAGCATCCAACTACAGTAACTTAACCTGCCTGTAAAGCAAGCTGTGTCAAATACATCCTTTCAGGGAAGCTGGGCCCCTTCTCTAGCACTCATTCTCTCCAGAGAAGAAAATGACTTTATTTTACAGACTCAAAACGAGAAAAATAAAATCACAATGGTTCCACACTGCTGCTTGTACAATCTATATGAATGAGAGGAAATTAATATAGAACATAAATGTGCCAAACCACTTACAGCTGATCACACTTTTCACACAGGCACCATTTAGAATTACCTGCCATGTGAACCATCAGCCAAGACAGGCATGTTTCTTCACTACAGACTGGACTGCACCCAGCACAGCACCCATTTACACCAAGGGACATAAAGGTATGAAAGAAACACTGAGCTTTGAGCTAATGCTCTTCAGCATCAGAGCAAGAGGAGATATAAATATTGGGGGTGGGGAATGAAAACCTCATAAATGAAGATTTAAAGAAACTTAGAATCAAATGATGCATTTAAACACAGTCCATCACAGTTAGTTTGTAAGCAACCAATTAACCTTCTCTCAAGTATCATAGGATCTAAGGACTCATTAAATCAAATAATAATATGATACATTATGCTAGTTCATCAGGTGCAATTAGTAGCACACTGTTCTACCACAGTAACTCTTTTTTTCCCACTTCACTATGAAACAATATTGTGTGTCAACATTTTTGCTGTCCAGGTTAAAAACAGGAGTAAATGAAGCTGCAACTTCATGTTACTAAAATCAACTGAAAGTTACAACTACAAAAAGACCTCAAACAAAACTGTTATAACCACAGCAGTTGTTACTAAAACTAACACTTCTTTTACAGCTGTTTTTATCCTGAACAACATTGGGTATAAGCAGATAAGTTCATTTGACCTTCAATTACACAGCTGCAGCTTGCTGGTTCACTGTGGGTAACCAGCAATAAATTTATATGATCAAACCCACTGAGGCACTACTGAGATCATTGGATTACGATGTAGGAAAACAACTAACACAAATTTATAGCTTTCAATAATCCTGTGTGTTTCACAGGCCAGTCATATGAAATTAATAACTGATGATAAGACTGTTTATTAAGAAAGATTCTTGCCAAAGTGAAGGAAGATCTACTAATTCAGGAAACAATCATGGGGGAAAAACCCTCAACTAAACACTTATTATGCCTGAGACAAGAAATAAATGAATTTAATAGCACAACGGGAAACCAGAAATATCCACTTAGCAGGCAGAGAGTATGAATTGCCTTTTCAGCACCACAGCTAATATTCCCCAAAACCAGAGGGAAAACTCCCTGAATGCATGTGGGTCTAGGACTGCTGTCCTCCCTGCTCGTCAATTATGCCCTGTGTTGACATAGCACAGCTCAACATAATGTAAAGACAGCAAAGCCCATTAGCAACACCATATCTTTGGAAGCAAAAGCTAGCTATACATTCAGATGGATGTGCCATTGAACCAAAATTCATTCAGACATAGCACCCTGCTAATTGCCAACATTGGAACTGTAGGCAGTTCTTCTCATGCCCACTGTGCCATAATATATACCCTCACAGATCTCCACACTGCATGACACAGTGTGAAATGGGCTCCTCCCACTCACGCTTTACAGCCTAGGGAAGTGCTATCTTCAATGCTCCTCAAAGCACCAAGAAGTTAATTGTTGAAAAGAGTTAAGCAAGCATGAACACAGTTGGAGAAGTTTGTGTTTTAGCAGGAAGATTTTGGCTATCTCCTTTCAAAACATCAATGTCTCTCACACTGAGGTATCACAATGCTAATTTGACATAATTTTTCTTTGATCCTGCATTTAAAAATCAAGTTAGGTCATAGGGGTGACTATAATTCTCTTTTCCATTATCATATGTTTGCAGTCTTGTTTCATGGGCCTGGAAGACAAGTAAGAAACAAAACAGAAAACACTGTTTCATTGCCAGGTTAAGAGGTCACTAGTAAACAAATTCCAGAAACCACCAACTTAAAAACAGATTTTCAAAAGCCTTAAAAGCTTTGGGTCAGTGACTAAGCTATAGATGCTAATCCAAAATTTCAGTTGGCTTCTGAAGCAACAGAAATGTGTCCGTCACTATACAGACTTCCAGGACCACACTCTTTCCCTCATTCCCCCCATAAAGGCACATATGCCTGCCCACTTTCATGTCAAATACCTTGGCCTCCTTCCCAGAGCAGTGTGTGATATCCTCCTTCCTCTCTTTAAAGACATGATACAGAATCCAGCTGCAACTATACTGAGATTTAGCTACAAATACCATGTGCAGCCTATTAGTTCCTGGAAATTCCATTTTGACATTCAAAGCAGTATATTATTATTGCTAAATAAATAAAGGATTACACAATAGCAAAATCAACCCACTTCCTTACAAAATATTGCAATTTTCAAATCAATGTTGCAAAGTACATTGTAAAGGAGAATGATCGTAGGAGTCATAAGGAAAGAAAATGGATGGGATTGTGATGATAGCACCATTTCCTTTGACAAACCGTCCATAGTTGTCAGACCTAAGAAAGAAGAAGATCTGTTTTGGAAAGAAAAAGAAAAAATCAATAATGAGAAGATTTTCAAGGCTTTGCAACATTCAGATACCCATTTGCCCTTAAAAATAATATGGCTTTTTTAGTCCATAATTCCAATATATCTTTGTGAAACTTCAGTCTATGCAGCTCATTTACTAGAATCAGTTCAACTATGTTACTTCAGCAATTCCTGTGTTAACTTCATCAGACATTGAAGTTCCATGGAAAATATTTCAGTTGTTAAGAAGCAAGAGGTAATCTTCCTAACTATCAATGTCAGTAATATCCCCAAGCAAGATGCCAAAAGATTTGTTTCTTGATTGCACTAGCAATTCCTTCAACTGGCAGCTCTGTCCCCTTCACTCTCATTTCAGCCCATCCCGAGAGAAAAATTCATACTTTTCCTGAATCAATTGTCCCATGGCACTCACTGTCGGTTCAGCAGCAGCAGTATGTGCACAGCTGTAAAACATCTGGCACACAGGTGTACAAAACAGCATTTGCTTGCTGTCTGGCTAGTCAACACACATTTTTTGGAAGGATAACAAACAGTTATCATGTAGAAAGACAGAGAGTACTGTTATGCTTGCTGTTGTAAGTTACATTTATCTTCAGTGTTGTAATCTCCAGAGTAAGGTAGAAGAGTAAATGTTATGTTCATTTATTAAGAAAGAAAACTTTTATGGAAGATAAGCATGGTCCTTCACTTTGGTACCAGCAACTTAGCTCAGATCCTGGTTTATTTCTGAGGAGTAAGAGGGTGGGGCTGCAATGCACACTTTAAATAAATCCCTTTACATAATCTGAAATGGAAAGGAAGAAAATACTTTCATTCACCAGCTTGAACTTACAAGTTAATGTCAGCAACGTTACAAACATTCATCTTAAATACAGCACCAAATTCAGACTAAACACAAAATTCTACAAAAGAAGTAAGGCTTGTATAAAAGAAAAGTTGACATATATAAGGCAGCTTACATAAAGCACAGGAGAAAGCATGGTGTCTTCAGCACAAGACGTTGGTTATTAGGAAAAAAAAAAGTAAGAATGTCATATTTGCCAACAGCTTTGATTAGACAAAATTGCTAATAACAAAGCTGTACTTACAGTAGTATAAGACAGACCTACATGGCAAAAACAAGGATGTAACTCACACCCAACCCCTACCACAATCATGGCAGGCATATGTGTGAGCTTTAACACAAGAACTGCAACAGTAGCCATGGACTAATAAGCCACATACACATTCAGAATGCATCAACAGCTTGAACTGCAACTGCTAGCTGGATCTTCATCACTAGCATTGCCTGCATATTTGTTTGTTTACTCACAGTTCAAACATCTTAGATTTCTGCATGTGTATCAGCAATGGACATAGGGTGGCTTGTGTTGTATGTGAATGGAAGCAGCATTTGCTGTGTGCCTGTTTGTCTCCAGTAACTCATAAAAGAAACTTGATGAGACTGACAGCATAACGATTCTTGCTACCTGAAACAAGTTCTCCAGCAGCAGTTTAAGGAACAGATTTTCTGATTTACAGCCTATTAAATATATGACTTGGTCCATATGACAAGCCAATATGACAATCAGCTTGCAAACTCAAAGTGCTTAGTGTTGCAAAACTCTGGATTTATTGTTTTTCCTGCTCTTTTCCTCTTCTGTCTGCTAAGAAAGAGCACACTCTACAGCAATACAACACCAAATTCAAAATGTGGGCTATGTTCAGCAAAACCAACTTTGCAATCCAATCAAATTGTCCAAGCTATGTTGAAATCAGGAAACACTGACTGGTCTTTTGCATTCACTGATGAGAAAATGCCTTACATTAACTTTTGGCAGAAGGTCTCCTTCCTGAAAGAAAAGACTTGTCACTTTCCATCTCTCAAAAGCCCCTGGTTACTGAAATGAAACTGAACAAGAATGAATGCTAAATGAATAGTCATGAAGACAGTGAACATAAGACAGTGATTCTGAAAGGAAGGGCAAGTTTTTGCCATAAAGCAAACCTTTATAGATGTTTCCAGCACGACAATGGACTAACAGCATGAGGTGATAGGTGATTTGGCAGAGAGAAAACTGACAATATAAAATGAAATATTGGTAGTTATTAAAACAGCAAGCTTTTCTGGCACCAGTGGTTTGCTGAAATTTTAATCAAGTTTCCAAACAGAATTCCTATTCGGAACTAAAAAGGAATGTCTCACCTACTGTGACAATAAGCTTTGAGGCTCACTTAATTAGTCCTGAAAACAAATCGGTGCTAATATTTCCTTTAACTGCTGTTATGCAAACACACCCATATTTCAGTTTACCTGTGTTTCTCCAGATTTCATATTTCTCTATCTCTGTTGTTAAGGCAGCTAGAGTCAGTTAGCAAATGTTTATCATTTATAAGGAGAAAATGACTGCTAAACCCAGGACAGATACTCACACAGCAATTCAACTACAGAATCATAGAATCATAGAATAGTTAGGGTTGGAAAGGACCTTAAGATCATCTAGTTCCAACCCCCCTGCCATATCCATAATTCTTCATACAGGCTCTGTTTTCCATTGAGTCACCAGTACAGGATCAAGCCTTCTAGGCATGTTAGTGGCAGCTTTTTGATTCAAAAGTAAATGCAAGGAACATTTACCAGGAGAGGTGAATCTACTTAACATCCCTGAATACTCTATAGCTAGGGCGGGAAAGGTGCCACTCCAAACAGTTCCAAAAGAGACAAAAAACAACAAAAACCTTCCTTTTTGCTCAAGAAGTAAGAACTATATTCTGAGGTATTACATCCACTGCTGAATCAGCACCTACCTCTACCTTCTCCTCATCCACAAAGAACAATTTACAAAAGATGAATACCTGAATGGAGCTAGTTTTTTACTAAGCTGAAAGGAGTAAGGTGATGTTTCATTTAAAACAGTGAGCAAGCATCCTTATGCCCTAATGCACCACCTACGATGCTTCATAAACTATTCAAACTATTCATAAACTATTTCAAAACCAGGCTTTGCAACTGTATGGCCTGGAGTTTACATCATGGGATGATTACTCAAAAGAAAAACCTCAGATGCTCTTAAAAATTTCTGAGGGGACACACAAAGATTTTACTTTCAGTTTTGTCAAAAGATAAGCAGACCCCTCCAAGAGGTTGCAGAAAATAGCTAAACTTCAAATTGCAAACAATTTAAGGTGTGTTTTTTTGTCTATTGTTATGGGGTTGCTTGATTCTAGTTATCAGAAGTTCTTATTTTATTAAAAAAACAAACCAACAACTTACACCATTCCTAGTGTTTCAAAATTCAAGACCATGTGAACAGCAGGGAGTGGGGAGTGTTAACACTGGGGTATTAACATAAGCAGATTGGAAACCAGTGGTAAAGAATAGATATTCAGTGCAAAAAACACAGCTCTGCATTTCTTGGTTTGCTCTCTTTCCTACCCTGTGCTCAACTCTCCACTCTGCCCAGAGGCTGAACACCATCTCTGGAAGGAAGGAACTGCAGCCTGAAGAGGATGGGCTGCCTCATGGCAAAGGTAGGGGTATTCACAGGAATTCTGCAGCACCACCCCTGGGGGGAATTTCTCATTCATGGCCAAGTGGCCGGTCCTGTAGACTGCAGGACCTCTGCTAGCTCTGTGTAAGCTAACGTGGGACAGGCAAATCTTTTGATAAGCTTGAATTTGCAGACACATCCAGGTCAGTAGCTTTCTAGTATCTTCACTTTTATGATGCCTCCCAGATAATACACGGGACCCTGAGCAGAAGAGATGTGCTAATCTAGCACTATGCTTAAGGAAATGTTTTTTAACAAACAGCAAGCTTCAACATCTCAAAGGATTTCAAGACTCAGGTTGTACTATCCTTCAAGCAAGCAGCACCTACTATTGCTAGTAGTACCAGCCTGATTTCCACAAAACTTGGGTAATTTCCCAATTCTGTTGCTTTTGATGGAAAATTTCTGTCTCACCTGAGTACAGGGATTGCACCTAATTTGCATTTCCTCTGTGACACTTCAGAAAGTTACAGATGAAAAACAGTATGTAAGACATAGTGTGTTACTGCAAATATATTATCAGATATCCTACCAAATGGGAAGAACAGCACTGCAAATTGATTTGGAATAGTACTCTTGGGAGTTGCTAAGGATGTCCACAGTGCAGTAAACATCTACTGCCTGCCATCTTGTTTGTCTGCCCATTGCCAGCAGATTTGATATTGATCAATGAACGGCTTTCACAATACACCTTTTACACACTTTATCTAAAGGCATGTGAAGTACCTTGTGATAGAAATTAAATAAACTATTCAAAATATGCACACCCATGCCCCACAGCCCCCCAATCCAGTCTCCTTATTGTAAAGTCATTTATGACCTTATTTATATTTCATGAATGCCTCAAGGCATAAAATAGGCACACTAAGAAATCAACAACCACTTTTACCATTAGGTAATTGAGTCTGCAAATTGCAGTAAATATCCACAGTTTCTGGCTATCGGCTAAAGGAATTATTCAGAGGAGACTCTTAATCCAAAGGGAATGCATGAGAAAGACTGAAAAAATAGCTAAACAGGAATGTGCCATGCGAATAAATACAAAATCTATTTCAGGACAGAATTAAGATATTGCTTGGAAAATTATTACTGATTTCAATTACTGGAGATGTAAAGCAAAATTATTAGAGGAATTAGAGCATTTAAAGTCTAGCAGCTGGAAAAAAAAAGAAGGCATCGAGTAGAACATAGCTTTCTTCCATTATTTCTACAGATATAAAAATTTCACCAGCTAGTTTCTTCTATATGTCCAGTCCCCCTACAGTTTCTTCTACAGCTGGGCTCAAGTACAGCGTAAGATACATGAAACACAAAAGGATAGGTCCAAAATGTTAGACAAGCATGTTCCTCCCCATTTTATCTTTAGACACCAAAAAAGCAAGTTGGATCTTCACTTGTTTTCCACAAAACTACAAAAATCCTTTGAGTTTTGTTGGTTTTCTGTTGGTTTATAATAGCTCCTGAAACTGTGCTAATCAACTGTATGAAAACTTCCTTTCTAGAGCGCCTACTTTAATAGTTTCTCAGTTAGATTTATCTCCTTAAGTTCTCACTGCAGTAAGTTGCATCAGACTTAATCTAATTCATGGAACAAAGCGAATATGAAGTACTTGGCAAAGCTTCCCCATGACTTGCATTAGTGATGAACACATTAGCTCATCTATTTAGAAAAGCAAACCTAATCACAACATAAAAAGAGAACAGACTCAGATTGTCTTCCTCGGAATGCCTGGTGGTTTCTCCTGACTTTACAAATGAGCATTCCAGTTTCAATGTAATATGATCCTGTGGGTAGTTTTACCTCATACAAAATGACACACTAACTCAACACAACCACCAGGTTAACCACAGCATTGGCCTATACTAGAGAGATCCTTACAATTAAGTTAAAATGGTTTTAGGTGAAGGTTTTGATTAGTTTTGCAATAAAAGCAAATGTATTTTATGCACTTTCAATATTTTCTCCAAATTTACCCTTAATTTGTCACTTTTTTCCCTCTGAATTTACCTGCAATAAATTCTTTTGTCTTTTCACTTTCTGTGGATTTTTTTGGTTTGTTTTGGTGTTGTTCTTGGTTTTTTTGGTTTTCTGTTTGGTTTTGTTGGGTTTTGTTTGGTTTTGCTTTTTTTTTTCCCCCCCACAAAACTACAGAATAAAGTTTACTGGAAGGCAATTTTAACATGTGGAAGCTCATTCTGTGTCAAGGGCTACATTATGTTTTCCAGGGTGGGTCTCATTTGGCAGGAGTCTAATACTACAGACTGCCATGATTTCTTGAGATTATGCCTGAAGTTAATAGAGAGTCAGTAACACCAGCCCATAAACCATAACACAAGACAGAAAGGAGAGCTAGGGCAGGAAGCTGAAGATCAGGAAGAGTTCAATGCTTTTTGAGATCAGATTTAGGATGTAAGGGCTGTTTGCTTCTCAAGCAAGTAGCATGAAGAACACACCTTTCATTCAGTACATTCTCTGGCTCACTCCCCCTGGAAGATGCCAGAAGTCCCTCTCCACCCTCTGTCCTTTTTGGCAAGCCTGAAGACCAAAATGTGGTGACACTAATGCAAAAGGATGTAACACTTCACGGTCAGGAAGTAAAACGTGGATTTGAGTGACACAGAGATGGGGCCAGCAGACCTCCCCTATACAACTGCAGAGGCACAAGAAAGGAGGTAACTACACACATGCTTTGGGGGTATGCATACTTCTGCACAAGCACTGTAGGCACATGGAAACACCTACATACTTTGAATGAACTCAGGGCAATTCAGTGGCATGCTCATTTTGAAATTTTGACCAAACAGAAAAAGCTCATGTTTGGATGCATATTCCTTTCAGTCCGTGACTGAGTCCCCTGAGAGCTTATATAAGGTTATTGTGGGCTTTTTTTAATATACAACTTCCTCTTGGCTGGATCCCCAAAGTTGTTAAGTTACACGTTCTATTTTTAATATATGCTATAATCTGTTTTTCCATTTTGTTTCCATAAATTTTAAGTTTTATGGTGCCAACAACATAGCTAGATTCTCTCCCTTTAAACAAACAAAAAAAAAGCCCTTAAATTGTGATTTTTTTTTTTCTCATGTATATCCCGAGCTGGAACCAAAAGCTGTTTCTACTTGATGGACCGGAAAGCGTACTTCTGATTTCAGTAACACAATGATAGAACTTTTTTTGCTCCACTAGCTTTTCTGCTACCCAAACTGGACGCATTCCATCCTTTATGTCAAATGTATCAAAATAAAAACTAACTCCAGCTGCCAAAACAGCTTAAAGGAGAAAAAAGGAGGGGGAAAAAAAAAGCAAACCAAAAAAACAACACAAAAGGGAGGGAGGAAGGGAGGAAAAAAAAATAAAAAGGAGGGAAAAGGTTAGGTTCTTGACTGCTATCATGAACAACTGGTGATCATCTATGGAATTATATTTACTTGTAGCAAAATTGAACACAGCTAGGAGAAGCAAAGCATGGTTTAATGCAATGGGTAAAAAATTGCATGTGTTTCCAATGCAGTCCAAACAAAATGGGGATACACAACAGAATAATGACTCTTAACACTCAACAGTCAACAGAAATCTCTCTTGCTCAATTATGGAGAAATTTGCCATGAATACCTGGTGACCCAACTAAATGCAACCTTCTAGCAACAAACTCATTCTTGCAATTTACATTTCTCGGTACTTAGAAAGAAATTCTTGCATCAAATGATGACTGCCCCACTAATAACATTATGAGTTGAGTCAAACACATATAAACTGATGGGAGTAAAACTGCCTTGTCAACATAAATACACAGAAATCTTTAAAACACTTTCAACAAGTGAGAGATATCACTCAAAATGCTGGTGAATGGCAAAGCAGAGTAGGAACTGAACTGTATAGCACACACAGTTCTTCTGGATACTGATTCGGTGCACAGAAGAGCCTGAATACTCAGTGCTAGGGCTGAATTTGAGTGGGCAATTAGAAAATTGTAAGAGAGGGGGGAGACCAGAAACCCCATGAAGATGTTGCTTTCAAGCACATCCTGCATAGTAGTAACAGCTGGAAACCTTTTTGGCCCAGTTCCAACTTTTGGCATGAGATGGGTGGTGAGAAGAACTTGCAGGACAGCCTTCTGAACCACACCTGGCTGAATGAAGCCTGCATATGCTTGCAAGCAAACTCCTCAGTGACCAGAGCAATGGGGAATTCATAATCTCATAATACAAACAGTACTGCCTGTAAGAGACCTGGCTCCACCAGCATTTTTTTCCAGCATAATAACCACAGACCTTTGTATTTTGGCTTATTCCATGGATCAAATAGAGGTAAAAGTCACAGCTTTTGTAGTACAGCTTTCTTGGCAAATTCCCATATTAGCACTTCATTTATGAGTGCTGGCAGTTTCTGACAATAATGTAAATGCAGTAATTTCTGAGCAGCAAGAAGCAAGTGTTGCAAATGGAACTGGGGAAAAAGAACTCAGTAATACCACCTATGTGGGGTTAATGCTTCCTTTTTTTTTTTGCATTACTGGGTGTGCATTTGCCCCATTATGATATATATATATTGCCTAAACCAAAAAAGCATAATGTAAGATTTTCTTACACCATGTTATCAGCATTTATCAAAAAATAGGATAAAGTAACACCACTGAGATTTAACACTCTAATTCTGTGAAGCATCTTTTAGGTCAGAATTTGAGTACAACAGCGTCAATGATGTCCCCAGGGACGCTTCTCCAGCAGCACTCTTGCTCCTCACAGCAGACTGAAAACAAGCAGCCAAGCATGAACTTTAAGTGGTGTTGAATTTCCTGCAGTTTTGTGGATAAGATGAGGTTAGGAGATTTATTTTCAGTTATCTAAGAGAAGCTTAAAAGAAGAGCAGAAACAGTACAGGTTTCTATAGAAGACAAAATGTCACAGTTCTTCTGGCCTCAGTATACTGATTGGTTTTATTACGTGAACAAGTAACAAAACCAGATACCCTCAGCATAAAAGTTTACTGATGATTTACTAAAAGGTAAACACATTATCCACATTCCTCTGCTGCTTTCATTCACAGTATGCTTATCTGATTGCAACACCAAAACCAGAAGGCTACCTCAAAACACACCTAATATTCAGTATTGCAGGGTGTTAGCTTGCTAGGTGGCTTACTACATAAAATAGGTTTGCCACCACTGTAATAGGTATTTCTAGACACATTCATTCATTAGCAGTCCTTAGGTAATGGTTGGACTTGATGATTCTAAAGGTCTTTTCCAACCTAATTGATTTTACGATTCCTTTAACGTGCATCAATACAGCTTTCTCACTGATATATACTCAATGCTCCTTCATAGGCTGCTTTTGATTATCAAACCAGAAAAAGCTTTCTGAAGGTTGCAAGGGATATAAACAATATTTTTGTGACTATCACAAACCTCCACACATTTAATAATTGATGTATTGGTTGGTTGAAGGCAATTAAAGCTCAGTATCTTTATGCTATTTTGTATATTTGTAAAAACAAGAATCTGCTGGTTTGGACCCAACCATCTATTTTGTATTGCTGCTAAAGACATACAGTCTCCACCTAAAAAAATCTAAGCAACAGCCTGTAAAAGTGATATAAAAAATAGCCCCTGATGAATTCAGGGCAGCTGCGCAGAAAAGGAAACCATGACCTGATTACCTAATTCTCACTCATTTTCCTGAAAGCACGTACTCTGAGGTTAAGTTTAGACTCAAGAGCATTGTTATGCTGTAAGTAGGACAGCATGTGCAGATCCTTAACATTTTTAAAATATTTTTTTCCAATTGCAACATTCCTACACGACTGAACGGCTTATTCTTAAGTCCTCCATGACACTACCTTTTCTTGTTAAGCCCAAAGCCCAGCTCCTTCTTGTTGTCTAAAGAAACATGGTTATTAAAGAAAGATGCTGCAGGCAGGCACTCCAGCCTAAAATATCATGCAATTACAGGATTTTATCTTCAGAAAATCCTGACTCCCTGGAGAGAAGCTCTTTAGCCCACAAATAGCTCCAAACTTTGACATGTTATTAAAAAAAAATTATCAAAAATGCGAAACCAGCTAAAGATGATGTTCTGTGTATATCAGGCATTTTTATATTAAACATTCTTATACTTCAAGCAAAAGCTGAATGCTCAGCTGCCAGGCACCAATCTAGCCACAGTGTCAAACACTGGTATACCTAGTACAGGATTATCAGCCACCACATAGCTACAGATGTAAGAGTTTAAAATGTTTCCAAAAAGCTAAACTTTGCCATAAAAGAAAACATTTGCATCTTGTGCCCCATCCCACTCCTATATCCTGCAGCTGTGCGGACTGCACCATCACTGAGCATGTTTCATTGGGATCAAGGATGGGTCTTACATACAACCCCGTACATGACAAACGCACAAGCCAAGCCTGTCTTCACACAGCACCTTATATTGCACTTTGAGAACATCTAACCAACATACACCTTCCAAATACAGAAAAAAATGTGCAGACTGTGGCTTGGGCTCTACATCAGCCTTAGGCTTTCCATGCTGAGGTGGTTGTAACTGCTGATGGGTTCTGGGGAAATTTTCCTCTATGACAAAAATATACCATCACACAGCTTCTGCATCACAGCTAGCAATAAAGAATTTTCAATGGTGTTGGTAAGATACCTCATACTGATACACTTTTGTATGTAGTTGTCAAAAGTGATAAGGACAGATACAGTTATTTCCTGGCTTACCTGTCCAACTGTTATTTCAGACCTGATCATATTTCTTCCTCACAGGCCTATGAAAAGGTCCTTCTTACAAGTCCAGCTCCAGGCCACGAAATAATGTTCTTGGCTTTTACAGTGTAGAAGAGAAGGAAGCATTAAACAGAATTTTCCCAAAAGCTGTGTGGGAGAGGCCCAATCTTGATGTAAAACTGGATACACTCTTATCACCCAAAATATATGTGTGTGAGATATATATGTGGAGAAAATAATAGGTATAAAAGATGAATAAAGCTGGCAGACTTATTCACTATGGAGAAATAGATCTGAGAGTGTAAAGCACCATTCTGGACAAGCTGACAGGATGTCCAGAGTAGGGTTGTCGTCTCAGACACAAACACTGTCAGCTACTGCAACATTATTTCTGCTCGGGAGCAGAGTTTCCTCAAGCATACAAGGATAAGCACCTTATTCTTCCTTTCCTTCTATTAAGGAAAATATAGAAGAAAATAATCTTTTGACACATGATGTTCACCAGTCTACAGGAAGAGCAGACAAGGGAAGAGACAGAATCATAGGATTGTTTAGGTTGGAAAAGATCTTTAAGGTCATCAAGTCCAACCACTACCTAGCAATGCTGAGTCCACCCCTAAACCACGTCCCTAAGCACCACATCTACACATCTTTTCAATAATTCCAGGGATGGTGACTCCACCATGGCTCTGGGCAGCCTGTTCCAGTGCTTGACACTCCTTTTAGCAATTTTTTTCCCCTAATATCCAGTCTAAACTTGCCCTGGTGCAACTTGAGGCTGTTACCTCTTGTCCTATCACTTGCAATCTGGGAGAAGAGACCAACACCCACCTCACTACAACCTCCCTTCAGGTAGCTGTAGAGAGTGATAAGGTCCTCCTTGAGCCTTCTCTTCTCCAAACCAAACAACCCCAATTCCCTCAGCCCTTCCTCATCACACTGTGCTCCAGACCCTTCACCAGCTGTGTTGCCCTTCTCTAAATCTGCTCTAACACCACAATGTCTTTCTTGTAGTGAGGGGTCCAGAACTGAACACAGGATTCAAAGTGCAGTCTCACCAATGCTAAGTACAGTCTCACCAATGCTGAATGTACTCTGTACAGTCTCACAGCATTAGTGTGAGGTGTCCCTGCCTATGGCAGCGGGGTTGGAACTAGATGACCTTAAGATCCTTTCCAACCCTAACTATTCTATGATTCTATAAGATGTCACTGGCCTTCTTGGCTGCCTGTGCACACACTGGCTCATGTTCAGCCAGCTGTCGACCAACATCCCCAGGTCCTTACCCCAGGCAGCTTTTCCAGCCGCTCCTCCCCAAGGCTGTAGAGTTGCATGGGGTAAATGACAACGGTCACACAGCAGCATGAAGCAGTCTTGCTGACTACCAAAAATGCTGCATCTGTAGAAGCCTGTGGACCACTTGTATCAAGCTGAGAATGCTGTTTGTAATGAACTCCCCCACCTGGGAGACATTTCTTGAGCTATAGGTGTCTAACCCAATATCGAAGTGGTTTTATGCTATTCCCTTCTCAAAAGGTAACACTATTCATGACATTTCACAGTTTCAGAAGTGAAGAAAGACTGGTCTTTTCAAAGTAAACCCATTACCACTTATCAAAGGCAAAATACAGCATGCCAGCATGTGTACCTTCTATTTTATTTTTTTTTTTTTATTTTTGTTAAATAAGGACACATGATGAATATCTCAGGAAATACTTCAGGATTTTTGGGTGGGTAGGTGGAATAGAGGAGGAGCAGCAGCATAAATTTATCTTTTAGTGTTGTCCACAGAACGTAGGTCAGCCTACTACCATGGAAATACCCTAAGCTGATTCTTTACATTCATAGACATAAACATCTCATGATTTCACAGTCCAGGAAACCATGAATTTTATTCATTGTCCTGTCCCTGATTTGTCAGGGGGACTTTACTCTTTTCATCTCTGGATTCCTTATTTTAAAAACAGTATCAAAAAATTTGCTTGTCTAGCAGACTACTAATACGAAGCGATACGCAGATGTCGAGTACTATAATTTCTATAAAGCCCATGTCACAATGCAATAAATTAGAGGAGTTCAGTTTCTAATTTCTCAGTAATTGCTATTTGGTGGAGTATTTGCAGGATGCATGTGTTTCAATGTAAAACAATCTGAAAAATGCCCTTCCTTCCATATATAAGCTATTCGTTAACTAATAGATGTATATTTTACTATGTAAAAGTGTAACCTATTTTTAACCTCAATTTTTCATGCAGAGTTTATGGAGAAAATACTTGAAAACAGGAAATCAAAGTTTATTGCCTGTTTTAATAAGGATAATCCCTTGACCAGTAGGCACAAATATTCATTCTTCTTTAATGTCAATTAGCACACTGTTCATCCTGTATTTCACAATTTAATGAAAGAAAGCAATTTGCTGGGAACATTATTAAGTTCAAAACACCTTTCACCTTATTTATCCGGAACTCAATAAAACTGTTCAGTCACAGACTTGCAGCCTCCAGCTAGGTTCCTGCTATTTGCCTTAGATCTCTTTTAGAGGTGCAATAGTAGTTAGTTGCCAAACTCAAATATACAGTTATCTACATCTGCTAGATAGTTTGTCTTACTGGACAGTCTGGAAAAATATCAGTTATTTGACCCAAATGTTTCTTGCTGCCTACCAAGGAATCAATACTCTTTAAATCTGCAAATCATCATTTGAAAAATAGGCGTGGAAGAATGTCGAAGGGACATTTTTTTCTTTCAGTGAGCATAACACAGCCTCTCACAAAACTACATACAGGCAGGAGTTTAAAAAAGGTAACTATTGCTTCCTTAGTAGAATGGCTGAATCTCTAAACTTCCAATCTTGAGCCACAAGGTACCTTTTCAGAAGCTGAAGAAACTAAAGAAGTTTATCAGACTGAACAAACAACAGTTAGCATGAAACACAATTTCATTTCATCCCTATATGGAGGAACAGCAGAAAGCTGTAAGTGACAGAGCATGTCTGCTGCTCCCATGCTCCAAGCTGAACCGACACATGTAGCAGCAATACCCAACCTGTCCCAAAGCCACCAGACTCAGTGACCCCTGGGCCTGGCAGCACCAGCCTCTTCATGCAGCAAGTCATTCAAAGTATCATGAACAGGGAAAGTAAATATCTGGCTGCCCTCTCTAATGCTCAAGTCTGTGTATCTTCTATATAGATAGCCTTATCCCTTAATGCTGCAGTTTCAAGATGTTCCATAGACCTATTGTAGACCTCTTCGCATTTGATCGAAGTCCATATGAGGCTGATTAATTGAATGAGCTCTTAATCAAACCCATTTATTTGCTCTGAACTGGCACAAGTACTCAGCAGTCAGAGCTATGGGTGAGGATCAGGGTGGGCAGGCAGCACTGCTGCGCCATGGAGTAGCTGCCATGAGCTGCATGATTCAGTCACCAGCCCCCCTCTGCCCTGGAGAACACCCAGCAAGGCTTTCACTAACTGCTCAAACTTGCATACGCCTACATTTCCACTGTAACATCCATATTTCATGTCTGAAGTCACATGTAAAACTAAGGGCAATGGTCCAAAATTGCTGCTGGCTTCTGTTCAAATTACACTTCCCACTTTCAGCTGATGTGTCTTTGCTAATTACAAGCCCCATGCAAATAGGTTAATGTACATAAGTCAAAGAGCTCTTATCTCCGTACGGAATATCAATCCCATGATTTTTTCCTTTCTTAACTGATGCAGTTATATCCATTCTTGCCTGTATACATACTGTACATTAGAGGCAAGGGAATGAAACAGATAGAAAACATAACCATGCTCATGGTTAGGTCTTACTGGAACAGACAGCAAGGTTCTTAATGACTCCCAGACTCCCTGAAGTCCTTGAGGAAACTACGCTTTCACAGAGGTGCCCCTTTGGCTGCACGCATGCTACAGGTGATTCTCATTTTATTTGCCTACACTAATAGCATTTGCAGCCTAAGACAGCTGCACTGAGTTCATTACATACAAATTCACAGGTCTGAAAAGGGCAAAATATTAACAAGCATACTGAAGGAAACTGTTTCAGAGCATAATGAGTTATCTTTGTTCAGCATCACTTGAAATTGTCCACAGTAGCTAGGCACTACTCTTGATCAATGAATCTATACTGCCTAAGCTGATGTGTCAAGTCAGTTAATCTTAACTGAAAACATGTGCTAAAGCACTTGTGATCTAGGCATACCAGTTTCAGAAATTCCTCTGCAGCAGATACAACCTGCCATACTTTCAATGATAGCATGATGGCTGACAATGTCCTCTGCACCTTTGCATGCAAAGCAAAGGAGGTAAGGTAATATTCCCTCAAGAAATGGGAGGCTGCCAAAATGCATTTTCAGGGTATCACTTACTGACTAAAATGAAACATGAAAGTCACTTTTTGTACTTGTAAATAAACATCTGTTTTAAGGACCTATTCAGATAAACTATTTTGAATTAATACCAACACATTTGTTATTTAAGTCTAAGAGCTTGAACATAATGTTACACTTTTATAGATGCATTTAATACAAATAGCTTTGGAAAAGATGACCAAGTAAACCTGTCAGAAAAAAATACACTAGGTTTTTTTTTGTAATTAAAAAGTCAATTTTTAAGTGGTTAAGAGGCAAATATAAACATTTGCACAAAAGAATTCTTCTCTGACCAGGTTTAAAGTATGGTAAGATGGGAAAATAATATGGACACTCCAAATACAAAGAACTAATTTACAGCAGTCATACTGAAATTGCTTATAATGGAGGTTGTATTGAGAAAAATCTCATCTAACCTAAACATTAAATAGCTTACCAAACCACTGAGTCTATTTTCTTCTGTGATATGCTGTCTAATGGTTTCATCCTGTCCCAAAGAAACTAGTCCTCCTCCAACTATTCAGTTTGCTGAAATAACACACATGCCTACACTTCTTTTTTCTTCTCAATAGAAAACAAAGCAAAACCATTCCTTTAGCTCTGCTGCCTGCAAGTGCTGTCCCTCGAGGAATGTAAGGCTAGGTTGAAGGAAGCTGTAATAAGTTCCAAATTAATTTTGCTGATATGACCAGCTATTGGACCTGGTCTTTCATTCAGAAAAGGCAATACATTGTACTATATCGTAATGTAGGTTAAATGCTTATTTGCAGACAACTAGAAGTCAGGAGAGACAGCACAGGATTTATATGCTTTGCCTTCATTATCTGTCAAGAGGAGGAAGAGAGGCAGTTTGGTTTTTTTTTGAGAGTGTAAGAGGATATCTTACCATATGTCCGTGTCACAGCTTATTGACTATGGCAGGGAGGTGCAATATTCTGAAGCAAAGTATATTTACTCTGTTTTGAACAAGCACTGGCTTGTTTAATATAATTGCAGCAAACAGCAAATGCTCAGAACATGTAAAAACTTCTGAACAATCGTTTAAAGTAGAATCACAGAATTATAGAATTCATCATTCTCTGTGTACTTTCAAAAGTCACAGAAATGACATTTTTCAAGCCAGCAAAACTCTTTTTCTCTTTGATTTAAAAAAAATCCTTAGTCATAAACAAGGCATGTTCTGTTCTCCTGTAACTATATCTGCCAATTACTCCCAAGAGTCCTTCCTGGCCATTTCTTAGATCATGTCATTATTTCAACTAATGCATTTGGAACATCTTCAAATCTCTTTTACCCTTGTCGCTTTTACTTCAGTGCCCTTTTCCAGTTCTCCATGTACGTCTTGGATGTGTCTTCAAATAATTTCACAAGTATCTCCTCCCACTGGTATAACTCAATTTAATTTCTTTTCCTTTCCAGCCAATCCTGTCTTTCCAATTCTTCTGTTCCTATCTCCTCATCACAAATGGCCATAGCCATCCTTGAATCTTAAATGCCTCATAGTCCACACACCTGGGACATTTCCAAAGGCTGCCACATACCCTTATCTCTTTAAAATCTACAACTTTATCCTCCTCCCTTCAGCTCAATCATCCACCTGGGTCTATTTTTGCCTCACCTAGAGAGACCTTTTCCAGCCAACCTAATACTGCCAGAACTGCATCATGAATCCCTGAAGGAACAGGTGGATTTGCTATTGCTACACCAACCATCTTTCAGCATCTAGCTTTTAAACACAAAGAACTAAAGCTGACTGTCCTCACCTTCACTTCCAGCCATTGACCTTACTACTCGCTCTCTGCCCTGTCAACCCTACCCAGCCTTCCACCAACTGTAACATCATTCAGCATTTCTGCATGTGCACCCCATGCCACTATAAAGGAACCATGTGCCCTGTGTAATTCAGAAAATGTCTTTCCCTCCTTCCTGAGAGGAGTTACACCTACTGTCATAAATGCAAAGGCACATCATCTAACAGAGGAGACCATGGGCTTTTCTTTTCCTGTTACCATTTCTCAATTAAGAACTGCACAATTGCTAGCCTACATTTCCCATGTGAGTTTAACTTCATCGATTTCCTCTTCTGAAACGTTTCCCACGCTTACTGCAGTTATCTCAAAACCTGCCTGCCGAGCCTATGAGCACCCACTATTTTTACAACCAGCTGTTTGGTGGCTTCTGAGTACTGCTACAACACAGCAACTACAAAATACCAAAGGCAAGTGGCAAGTGCCACATCATCAGGGGCAATTTTTATGAGTGAAAGAGGTTGGAATACCTAGCAGAGCACTACTCCTTTGTAAATGACATAAAATTGCATTGTAGGCTAAATGTTTTATGAGGCAAATGTAAATCTCACCAACATTTATGTTTCTGAAAAATTACTCTATGTTACATATGCTGTTAGGAAAAGTTGGGCAATTGACCAATAATTATTCAGCTGTCCCATAAGAGAGCCTGAGGGAAGTGACAAAATGACAGCATGGAGATGGGCCTCATTCACCACTGGGAAACTGCAATTTCACTTCATCTGGGCCTGGACTCCAGCTTATGTTCAATAGACACCCTTAAAACTTGTTAAGCTCTTAACCACTATGAAAGAAGAAATTAATGCAACAGGGAACAATATTTTCCTTCTTAAAATATTCATAAAAATATTTACTTTCAAGGTCTTTTGCCCCTTACAATATTCAGGTAATATTTTAGCAGGACAGTTCTGGCTCTCACCCACAAGTGAATTAGGGCTTTATTACTCCCATAAACTGATTTCAAACCACACTGGATCACCCCAAGAGTTCCTTCCCAGAGGATATAGTTTCAGAACTACTTCCAGAGACTTGAACTGCTTTTTCTATCAGGAAAAAAATAATATTTCTGTAATAGACCAACCCTTTCTCAGATACATTGATATCTGAAGGATGTTCACTGTGAGAATTTGGGAGCTGGCGTGGCTCCAAAGGCTCCACATATTTTCAAAGGGACCTTGTCTGTATATTTAACCCATTAAAACAAAAGTGCATGGCTGGAAAAGCGTAGTACGTATTTAAAAATCTCACTGTGATTCAAACACATTGTATTACCTGCACCGGTGCTTTGGTACTGTCACTACACAAAGAGAAAAGACAACAGGCTTTACTTTGATGACCAGCCTGCATTCTTGCACACCACATGAAAGAGAACAATGGAATCGTGGCTGAATGTGAGAAAGCACCAAACTGCAATGGCTTTTTGGGTGGGGGTGGACATACTACACATACTACAAAAATCTAATAATTCTCCACCCAAGCATTGCTAGTGAATGACCTCACTGGTTTCCTACACATACTCCAGCAGTCTTCCTGCCATCACTCTGTTGAGCCAAGCAATGATGTCAACAGTCCACCTGTGAGAGTGATGTAGCCCTCTGGGTCATGGTCACGGAGAACTTGCAGAAAGGTTGTGCCAGTGTTAATTAAATGCACCTCTTGTTTCACTCCTGATCTCCTCTGATAAGGCTCAGCTCATTTTTCCTGGAAAGACTTCCATGCTCTAAGGGAATGAGAGCCAACCATAACACAAAACAAATATTGCTAGAGAATATGAAGACAACATATTAAATATTAAGTCAAAAAAAAAAAAAGGGTTGCCTGTCAGTGCTGGGGTAAATACAAATGTAATTAATTTATATGTTAATAACAAGGTTAAACTACAAATGCTAATTACTGCAGATGTTTTATTATCTTTCAGCAGTACTTACCTCTTCCATTTGTATTGCTCTTACCGATTAAATTGGAGTAGAATTCTAACAACCTGCTTTAACACTGATAAGTTCTGCCAGGTTAGAGTGTGAGGAACTTGTCCAATAAAATATTTGCTTTGAGAATTGAGTTTGGCATTTAACTAACATCAGAATTATCATTACAACTTTAACAAAGGTGTTGTCCAATAGCATTTTTTCTGCCATCAGAAAGGTCTTATCTGTAAGAAGGCTCTAAATGGCTTAGATATGAAGGATCCTTTTCATAGAATCATAGAATAGAATCATAGAATAGTTAGGGTTGGAAAGGACCTTAAGATCATCTAGTTCCAACCACCCTGCCATAAGCAGGGACACCTCACACTAAACCATGCCACACAAGGCTTCATCCAACCTGGCCTTGAACACTGCCAGGGATGGAGCACTCACAACTTCCTTGGGCAACCCATTCCAGAGCCTCACCATCCTAACAGGAAAGAATTTCTTCCTTATATCCAATCTAAACCTCCCCTGTTTAAGTTTGAACCCGTTACCCCTTGTCCTGTCACTACAGTTCCTAATGAAGAGTCCCTAATGAAGAGTCCCTCCCCAGCATCCCTACAGGCCCCTTTCAGATACTGGAAGGCTGCTATGAGGCCTCCACACAGCCTTCTCTTCTCCAGGCTGAACAGACACAACTGTGTCTTTGTATGGGAGATGCTCCAGTCCCCTGATCATCCTTGTGGCCTCCTCTGGACTTGTTCCAACAGCTCCATGTCCTTTTTATGTTGAGGACACCAGAACTGCACACAATGCTCCAGGTGAGGTCTCATGAGAGCAGAGTAGAGGGGCAGGATCACCTCCTTCGACCTGCTGGTCACGCTCCTTTTGATGCAGCCAAGGATACGGTTGGCTTTCTGGGCTGCAAGCGCACACTGCAGTCGACTCATGTTCATTTTCTCATTGACCACCACCCCCAAGTCCTTCTCCGCAGGGCTGCTCTGAATCTCCTCTTTGCCCAACCTGTAGCTGTGCCTGGGATTGCTCTGACCCAGGTGTAGGACCTTGCGCTTGCCATGGTTAAACTTCATGAGGTTGGCATCAGCCATGAGTACAATTAGCCAGCAAGTAGCAAAAGGAAAAAATGCACACTGCTCCTTCTTTTTTTCCTATATAAAGAAATCTAATCCACTGTCATGACTGCATGCTTTAATCATACACTGTCACCAGGATTTCTATAATTCCTCTGCTCGCAGCATCTGACCTCCAGCCACTGTAAACCTTCAGGACATGCCCTTTTGTATTCGCTTTGTTATTGTAGACATTTTCAGATAGCTTTATTAGTAAGAGAACTGTCAAAGGAAGACTTTCAGTTCTTGAACCTGACAACAAAAGTACTCCTTCTTGTGCAACTGATAAAGTCCTAAGACTTAATTGCTAACAGCAACACATACACAAAGAATCTGAAGGTGGCAAAATAGAAAAATGATCTCAAAAGCAGTGGTACAGCTCTTGCTTGTTTCCCAATGGTCAGAATTGACAATTCTGCAAGGCAGCAAGCTGGACATCTTGCCATAAATTTTATTACAGAGAAAGAATCGCTTGGTAAGGATATTAGGAATACATTCATATTCATTCATTCATTTTGATTTGTGGCAATTGTGAAAGTTCCAAGGAGTGCTCCCTCTTACATTCCTGAGTGTTAGCAATATTTTCCAAACAACCAACGATTGATGTCTATTTAGATTTTTAGTTCTTGGCGATCTTCTGTTTATATAGTACCTTGCCCTACAAACTCTCTTGAAATACATGACACTAAAAGTATACTGCTTACACTTCCTGATATGGGAAAAATTCCATGGCTATACTGCCTCTCATCAAAGTCAATGTAACTAACTTGGGTCTATTTTTTACAATATCCCTCAGTAAGAAATCCCATAGATAAAATGTCCACCATGAAAACAGTGGGGTTTTTTTTCTGTTCTAGGCGGAAACTGAAAATGAGAGGTAATGCTTGAAATTGTTTGGTTTATACTGCTCCTATGGACAGTTCCTATGGATTTATGAGGCTGAACTGCAGCTAGTTTGTATTGAAGCATGCAATGCATGACTCATTCGGAAGGCTCAACCCAAGAACATTTCACTCTGACATCCTACAGAATAGCTCCCTCATGGACTGGATTTAGTTGCTACCCATTCTTCACATTCATTTAAACTTACAGTACAAACTTGAATCCAGGCCATGAAGGAGATACTAGAACTTCTGACAAATTTTATTCTGTCACCAGCAATTGGAATTTGGTCTTACGCAATTTAAACACACAGCTGTGCTCCACTTCTGGTGCTTAATGTGGCCATGCAGAAGGAAAGCATATCCCCAAGTCCAGTGAGTTAAAGTGACACAGTTTCCTGAACTCCAGGAACTCTCCTGGTCAGAAAGTACTTCCTTCCTTGTTTCAAACAGTTGATTGTTTCAGAGGGAATTCAAAACAATAGATTAGAAACTTTCAACCTTTCCTAAGTGTACTGCTATGCAAGGAAATCAGGCCGTGCTCTGAAAAGATAAGATAACATTGGGAGAGTACTCTTTCCGGAAATGCAATGGCTTTTGCATCCCTTCTTGAGCATCATCCAATGAATCAGCTACATATAATAGCTACTTCATGCTATGAGATGTCAGATGCAGTTCAACTACTGTTTGGAGTAAGATGTGCATGACTGGCAAAAGGCATGAGCTAATTAGCTTCCCAGCAACTTTGATAAAGCATGTCAGGGAAGAAAGTATCAGTAGCTTCCTAATCTAACTCTGTACTTTTAAGGACAGGTAGGAAGAAAGAATGACAATTGCCTCTATTTATCACCTCATTGTTTAAATCTCTAAAAAAGGAGAAAAAATGTGCTACTACTTCTGCAGTTAGAAATCTATCCTTTTCCATCATCACTTACTTTTACAGAACCAGTAGAGATGTTCACAAGGACTGGGAATAAATCAGCCTCATCAGCTAAAAAGCAATCATTTTAATTATACACTTCTTCCCAACAAAATTCCTTTCATCTAAATACATTACAATGCTTTGTAATGACAGATGAAAAATTTAACATTTAGAGTATGATCATATCACTACAGTTATTTACAGGCTTCAATTTGAATAAGGAAAGGCAACTGACATGTAAATTAATTTTTTCTGCAGCATTAGGATGGCTAACTCTTCTAGACTAACTGAAAAACATCAGAAACAGAACCAATGGCAAGAGCCTTTCTCTCAGACCCTGTAATCAAAGCTCTTATACGATATCACATTTTCCTAATTCTCTTTTCCTATCAATGTAGAGCTACAGAAAATGTGAGGATAAAACCTATACAAAACCCCAAGAACTCACCTAGCTCTACATGTTATTTTTAGAGACAAACAGGAAATGCACTTCCCTGTCAAGCTGGGTCAAAGGAAGGGGAGTGATTGAGTTGAGCACACTGCACTCACCGTTCCTACTAAAGGGTAGATGAATCCAGCTCCAATACTGGCTCGCACATCACTAATTGGCAAAACGAAACCAGTGGGAACGCCCTTCCTTTCAGGCTGATGGGAGAGGGATAGGTGAGTTTTTGCCATACAAATGGGAAGATTTCCAAATCCCTAACAGAAAAGGGAAAGAGAAAAAAAAATGTTTTTAAGATCACAGTAAAGACATGTTTCCACTTTGTTATAAGTATTTTCCAGTAACCCAAAAATCCATATAGCAATAGCTAACCTCAGTTTCTTAACTGCTAATATTCCAGAAAATGAAAGAATACTGTATTTTGCATGCTATTCCCTCTCAGCTCAGGCCTCTGTCTCCAGAAACTTGACTGTAGTGATATCCAGCTTCTAGAGCGGTCTCTCAATCTACAATTAGGTGTAAATTTGCCTATACGATGGCTAGTGTGCTGTTGTCAGAAAGGGCGCACAATGGGCACCTGACTGAACAAGAAATGTACAGCAACTCAATATAACTCAGTACAGCACTTCCATCTGGATTTTAATGACCTACTTGGATCGGAGAACAGGATTCATAGTCCAAAGCTCTCTAAGGGTACTAATGTCTTCTTGGAAGTAAATACAAAAGGCTAATAATGCTTTGTTTTTAAATAAGACAAAAACTGTGTGAGGTGATGGCACCCTCCCCACTAATGACTCAAAAAGTGGTAGAAAATTAGGGAAAGGCCCTCAGCAGCTCCCCCAACACTATTTGTCCCCCAGGTTTTTTGATTAACCATGACTCAAGCACATTCCGCTCTTCTGTTCAATTCCCTGAGATATAGGGATGTAATTTACAAGGCCAGGAGGAGAGGCAGTACTGCAGGGAATTGCCTCTGCAGTGCACTGCTGACAAGAACTCCTTAATGACACTGTTAAATTCTTTCCTAATATTACTAATGTTTAGACTAAAAAATGGATTAGAGATAAAGAAATGGATTATTTTGCTTCACGTACACTAGGTAGGCTTCTTATCCATCTAGAAAATCAAATTAATCCTCAGGAGACTTGTGTAAGAGAAGCTGGCTATATTTCTGCCTGTTTGACTAGGCTACTGAAGTATACTCAGGAATTTTTCCATGACACATCATCCATAGTTTCTATTTTCTGAAAGAAAGGCTCCAGCCATGTTTACATGCAGAAGCTGTTTCATTACAGAAAATACATTCACCTCTCATCACGGTTTCAAAACTGTTTTCAAACTGTAACAAAGCCCACTCCCACATGCTTTAGGAACGGTGATCTATTTCACATTATAGCATCTATAACTCATTGGAAATAGTAGGAATGGAAGAAAAACCAAACATTTTACATGTACTTGGAGCTTTGTTATCAACACGCACAGCCATGTGCAGATATTTTTATGTTTGCAAACTCATTTTTTGCTGGTACAGATGAACACTCATGCAAAAAAACTAGGCAAATTCACTTACTGCTACTTTTGCAGATGTGCAGTTGTCACATTTAAGTCAGTAATCCAAAATTACTCCTCTGCATAGAAAGTATAGAGTGTCACCAATAACCTCTGAATGATTCCAAACACCATATATCTCTTGCAGGAGATGAGACAGCTTTCAAGTTTAAAACCATTTTATTCTATTTAATTTAATCTAAACCAATCCCCACTGACCTCCACAGTTCAGTACCATTGGTAAGCTCATGCCTGTTAGCAAAGCTTGACTAAACACCCCAATCTGAGAACCGTCTACACCCTGATGTTTCTTAGGACTCTCATCCAGCAGATATCTGACTACATAATTCACTCATGTTCTTACCTGCTGGGTGTAACGATCAACTTGTGACTGTGCAGCAGGAGACAACTCTATATCCTGAGCTCCATACACCTTCCGAGCAATGATCCTTATTTTTTCAACAATAGGAAGCTGCAAAGACAAGGAAACAATATAAGGATTAACATTAGCCAAGAGAAACTAGGATCTGGTTTGGTAAGTGAGAAACCTGAATCTCTCATTTAAATTGATCTTTGTTAAACAGACCTGCTAAAGCATAAAAGCAAGTAAAGGGCACTGGTGATTGATATGATATTCAGTGACAGGTACAGAAATTAAGACCATCATTTAGGACCCGCACAATTTGTGCATTACAGAGTTCACAACATGAGCTTACATTCTTGCCTAAGTGGGGAAGAAAATTACCGCCATGTAGTTTTAAAGGTCAAGAGTCAGCAAATACTGCAGAAACAAGGAAGGAAGCTCCAATGGATTAACAGGGATCACTAGACAAATAAATTTCATTTCACAATAAAGGTAATCTATATAGTGAGTGGACAAGACAACGTAGTAGGAAGCCACGGAAGGTTCATCTGAGAAGCTAGAAACTGCAGCAGAATTTCTTGCTTTTCCTCATTGCCCCTTTGATCATAGTTTTTTTCTTTGGATTCTCACCTCCTATCCTTCCTAAAATATGTATTTTGAATTGTAGCACTGATATTGTAAAACACTTTGGACAGTTAAAAATAAATAAAAATGAAAGCATTCTAGGATACACTTAAGACACTTAAGTTCAACCCCTGCCTCTATGAGTATCCACATCCACACCTTGTTACTCAGCTCAAACTGAACACATGTTCTGCCTTTATGGCTTCTGTTTGAAGGCAGATGTAGACTCCCACATTCAAGCCATCAGAAACTTTTCACAGATTTGCAGCAGACAGGGCTTTTTTGTGGTCAGAACAGGCATTTATTTGTTTGTGCCTTCACTTCTGTTTATTTAGCATAAACAATCCCTTCCTCTTTCTCTCTTTTGGTTTTGAATGACCCTGGAGAGAGCAACTGTCACCTATATAACCTATTTTAAACAAGCAATCCTCTTTGACTTTTTTCAATAGGAACAGAAAGATGAAGGAAAAGATCATTCCATCAGTCCAGCTACTTCAGTGCTGACCACAGTTGGCCAGAGATGCTTGCAATACTCCAAGGAGCATTCCAGCCTAGCAACTGGTACTCTAGCACATTTAATTAACAATACACGTAGAAAGAATTGAACAAAACCTAAAGAGATACCACTTGGGGAAGAAGACTTGATAAACACATGATGCACAGGAACTCAAAATAGAGGAATTTCATTTTATTCCAACAAAGGCAAGGAACTGGTTTGTGAATAACAAATTCTATCTGGTGCATTTATAGGAAGTTACACAGTTAATAACATTTTTGCAATGCTTGTCTAGAAGTAATGGGTTTTCTGCAAAGATGCATCAGTTGAAGGGTTTGTGTCAGACTGACCTTCTTTGTATTTATGACTGAATTTTACAAAAATAAAGTTTAAAGTAGTCTGCCATTACATTAATAAGAAAATCCAATAACAGAGACATCACAAGAAAAGAAGCTTGCCAGATTTTCAAGTAACTTCAATATAAGACTGTTGAAAGCTGTCCTGAAGATAATTCCTGGCAACACTAAGCTGAATGGATATGGATAGCTGTCATGAGATGAAACTCCTCTCAGATTATTAAATTTGTTCATACCCATGGCATTTTTAAACACCACTGAAGATGTGCAAAACATCTGTTATCTTGATTTTTGAGTGCTGTTTGCTTGATATCCAGGACTAACAGTAACAGCAAGGCCAAACGGAATACTGCTCTCTGTTATCAGTAGGCTAACATCAAAACTAACAGCTTTCTGTTTAAACCTCCGTAAATTCATTGAGATGGAGATTTTCATTTAGATTCAACTTGCATTTGTGTCAAAATATTTCAAACTAATTTGACAGCAGCATAATAACTATGCCTTCAGCTCTCTTACAGTGACCATAGCTGTAGTTTCCAAATGAAACCCAGCAGAGCTCTGGCTAAGATCAGAGGAGACTGGAGACTGCTTTAATGACAGCGGTGGCATTCTGCTCCTCCTGGGCTTTGTGCAATACCCTGCAAGGCTGAGTCGAGCTGGACAGTCAAACTGTATCTGTACGGATATTTTTAACTAGGCTTTCAGATACTTTTCAGACCAGTACCCATACCTCACATTTTGCAAATGTAAACTCAGAAGAAGAATCACCAGCAGTTACGGGAGTGTGTATGGCAAACAAAAGTGGTTTTCCGAGATCATATATTTTTGCAAGGCAGGCTCTTACAAACAGGTGAGGCTACGTGCACAGTGTCAGAGGAGAGTCTGAGCCTATTTAATTTCCCAACACAGGCAGATGAGGCCTTGCTAAGTCAAATTAGGAGAGAAATCAGCAGGGAGGCACAGATGCTCTATACATATTAAGACAGTCTATGCATGTGTGCACACTTAGACACACTTCCTTCCTGAAGTTTTGAGGAGTAGGCTCAAGTAGGAGTTTGAGCACTACACCATGCTAATGATCCACCTGTTTCCTAGTATTAAGTGGGATTTTTAAGGGATTATCTATTTAGAATCACAGTGTAACAGCATTTTGAGCTAAAATGTTTCCTGTATTCAGTTATCTAGTAATACTGCTAGAAAACTTCATTTTAATTTAACTTAAAGAAGTATTTTTGAAAGAAAAGCCACCTCATACTTTACATGAGAAATAAAAATTCATTTTGCCTGAAAATTACTTACTGGTATTTATCAGAAAAGAAGCCCTAGTAATTCAAGAGACTTTTTACATATATGACACACCAGAAGCCTGGATGTTTACAAGACACTTGTAGGAACAATTCTTACTTTTTCTATTTAGTCTTTAAAGGCAAGTTTAGCTTTAGGTTTTCAACAAAACTGTTGATTATTCAGCACTTCACTATGGAAAAACTCCAACTGATGGGCACAGGCAGTCAACATATGTAGTAATGCTTTGCAGTGCTAATTCATATCAAAAAGTGCTTAACTGAATTTGAAGGGGTTGAAAAATTAAGGGATTTTAAGCTGGATTTTTTTCTCCAGCTGATACCAGACCCTTTTAAAAAAATCATGTGAGCCACCTATTTGTACCTTAAACACCTTCGTCATATATTTGCCAGCAGAAACCACGTATCTTAGGCACTCAGAAAAAAGAAGCAATTTCACATCTCTCACTTTTTTTGTCTGAGAATTTTCTATAATGGCTTAGGGTATTCCTGAACCAATTGTTCATTCCCACTTGTGAACAACATGGCACCCTCAGTTGATGAAACTATCTGCAAGACATCAGCAAAACAGTCCTAATGAAAGAAGGATGAAAAGTCTCATTCAAATGGTGAGTGTCAATGCACCTGTATGAACAGCAACTTTGTTCCACAGCACCTCTGCTATCTGGAAAGCTATGGTGATAATGATATTTAAAAAAAAGTGCAGGATCAAAAGCATGAAAGATATATGCTCAGCAATAAAAACTCTTCCTCTTCTCATTTCCCTTATGTAAGATTGTAACTGTTACACAACCAAGGACATTTAGGTGAAAAACAGGTGATAAGATACACAATAGGCAGCATGGATTTAGACAAAAACTGACTTCTGTGCAACTACGCATTAATACTAATGCTGGAGAAATTACGGCAGCTTCAGAGAATTCATTGCAAATTCAATTTTAGCTTCTCAAAAAAACAATAGCATGAAATGCTCTATGTATATTTATACCAAATATGAGAAGGTGCTACAGTATAAATATTTGCTGATGAGTAGCTTTGATATTTCTCTCAGAAACAACCAATCTCCCCAGCCCTGCCAGAGACAATGTGCATTTCTGAAATCTCACACATTCAGAGCTACCAAAGCCATATGTTTCTTCAGAGGCAAACACAAACACACATGCTTGTTTGAGGCTGCCAAGCACCCACACCATAAACAGGATTATCTCGTTGGCTAAAGCACAAGTGCTACACCATAACTGCACAAGCTGCTTTCACCAAATCAGTATCTGTGTAGATGTACATCTCATTACTTGATAGAGAACAATTAAGCTAAGAATCACCACTGATAGAGAAGAGGCTGTCATTCCCAAGACTAAACTGATTATCCAGATGAAATCACAGCAGTGCTGTCACCCAGCCACACTGCTACTTCCACCAGCCATCCCACTTACAAAGCATGATGTTAGTGAAAACTGGTGCTGTTTATTATACAATTTTCTTTCTTGCAACATTATCAAAGCAAGGTTTTAACCAAAACTTTATTTAATAACTGTTCAATTTCTGCTACCCTTTCCTTACATTTCCTTCACTCTTCATCTCTTCCTTCAACTATAATGTGAAGGACTGCAGATTACAATTTTTCCATGTGGTGCTTGGTGAGGATTACCATGGACAGTAGTCCAGCTTCAAGAACCTATTCTTCGTCCTCCCTTCCTCTGCTGCTCACACTCACCCATGTGCCAGTGCAACTGAGAGGGCAGCACTGCTGTTTGTGTAACTGCATGTACCAGAGAAAGTGATAGCGGCTAAAATATAACCCAGGTTAAAAAAAACCTATTGTAACCCTGATCAGATCACACATTCAGTTTACCTTAAAGACAAAGTCAGTATAGAGCACAGAGACAGAGATGGCTTAAATACTATATCTACAGAAAGAATTACTCAAACTGTTCAAAGTGATCACTGAAATGTACCAGCTGAAACACAAAGTTGGGCAGGGACACATGGCTTGGGCTGGGATTCCTGAAATCAGTCTTGTTGCCTGAAGTCAGAATCATGTGAAACGAAACATGCAGTTTACCCACGACCTGCCTTGAGACTGTGCTCAGGATCCCATGTTTTGCGTACTAATCTGGACATCTGACTTTAAGCTGTTTGGCTACTGGAGAAAGGAGTTAATCTTTTTAACTCCCCATAGCCAATCCCCAAGACTGCTTAAAACAACCTGTTTCTTTCCTCCTTCCTTTCTTGTGCTTTTAAAAGTTTCCGCTGACTTCCTTACCAAAACAGGCCAACAGAAAACATCTCTGAAAAGCCAGAGTTAATAGCAGTTGCAGCTAAACCACACTATTATGAGAAGCACTGGTGTTAGCTAGCTTAAATTGAACACCTGAAGTGAATGCTTGTCAGTGCAGCACTGTCTGAAGTGATCTGTTTTGGAAATTATACAACATAAATATTTAAAACTATTTATTCTCTGAGAAAAGACAAGATTCTGCTGAAAAAAACCCTGCATTTAACCAGAAAATATACAAAAGGACCTCTTAACTTGTAAAATTATTACATTTACTACTCCAAGTTCTTTAAACATTCACTTTAGTCTCACTGCCTGTTTTTAACTATGAGATAACCACAGTTTAATTATGAGGCCACAACCTCTGGGTTTATTGTTATTGTTAAAATAAGCTGCTTGCTTTTAGTGAAATTGTTAAAATAGTTCAAAATCAAAGGCACTGGCTTTTTTTTTTTTAATTTTAACTTATGCATTCACTGAAAGCAATAAAAAGGAATCTCTGGTTGGCTAAGTGAAACAGTATGCAGACATCACTCATTCCTCTTCTTGGGAAGGTTGCCAAATGAAAACATATGATGAAAGGATGTCTGAAGGTGCTGTGGGGGTGACAGAGTGCAGTGCAAAAACAAAAGCTGACTCTGCACATTCGAATTCCTACTTCTAGTTTTTACCCTGGATAAAATAAAACCATATTTATTGAAGTATCTGTGTATTTTGGTTGCAGGAGATCTGTGGCTGACAGAAGGATTCTCAAGTCTTCAGCACTCCTCTTCCTCTGTTGGCACAGGACAAGATTTTGTGTTTTTTAAAAAGCATATTCAGTCAAGTTAAACAGTTTGTGAATCAACACCTAAGCCTGTGGCCTTAGAGATGCATTTTCCATTTCCCCAACTTTGAAACCCCAGCTGTGATGAAGAAAATTGCTTCACGCAAAGAATAGGAAAATAGTGAAAACAAACACAGCAGTACAGTGCTGTCAAGAGCCTACAGCCTCAAAAAATAGGGATGGAGTGGAAGAAAGATAGCTTTCAACACCCAATTCAGGGGAAGAAATCTCTTTAATGGGAGTGGGAGGAGAGGCTGGTACAGCCCTGTGGAATCCCCCTTTCATGTGTCTTCACTGCTAGATAGTTTACTAGCAGTAGGGTGGAGGTAAATAGTTTAAAAACTAGCATACCCAGGAGGGCAGCACAGTCTGCATTTTGAGATGAGAAATGATCTCCATCATTTATTAGGAAAAGTTTAAGTAAGGAGCATATATAATTTCATTTATTCTCACTCTAGTAGCACTTAAGGATCTTCTACCGGGTCCATACATGATTAAACTCTACACTATATAAAGAAAGACACAGAAGTTATTTGCCTCTTAGGCAAAAGAACAGACCTATGTTGGGCTGATGTGAGAGCAGACACACAATGGATAACTTTCACAGCTTAACAGCCATGGTGTTAGGGGAGGAAAGCCCTAGTACTTCTGACAGCACCCCCCATTCAATCACAGTGGGATTGAAAAGGTGACCAGTTTGATGACCAAACTGGATTTATGCTCCAGATTTGCCAAGGTTATAGCTAATTATATAAATAATAATATTATGCATAAATAAAATCTGTATTATTAACAAATTAAATATATATTACAATAAATATTATAGATGCCAAGAAGAGGTGCCGTGCTTTACCTTGTTCTCACCACCAGGCATGGGCTGGTGATGAATGTGACGCTCCAAGGCAGCTGTGGCTACAGTGAACACAAGATGGTGAAGTTTAAGATCCTCAGGACAATGAGAAGGGCATGCAGCACACTCATTGCCCTGGACTTCAAGGGAGCAGACTTTGGCCTCTTCAGGAACCTGCTCAGTAGGGTTGCATGGGATAAAGCCCTGGAAAGTCCAAGACTGCTGGCTGATACTCAAGAATCACCTGCTTCAAGCTCAGGAGCACTGTATCCCAACAAGAAGGAAATGGGGCAAGAAGGCCAGGTGGCCTTCTATGATGGGGTTACAAAACTGATAGATAGGGGCAAAGAAGCTGACATCATCTACCTGGACTTGTGCAAAGTGTTCAACACTGTTCTGTACAACATCCTTGTCTCTAAGCTGGAGAGACATCAATTTGATGGACGGAGCACCCTATGGGTAAAGAATTGGCTGGATGGCCACACACAAACAGTTGTAGTCAACAGCTCAATGTCCAGCTGGACATGGGTAACAAGTGGTGTAACGAGGCCAGGTTGGACAGAGTCCTGGGTGACACGGTCTAGCATGTGGTGTCCCTGCCCCTGGAAGGGAGTTTGGAACTAGATGGTCCTTTCCAACCCTATCCATTCTATGATTATGCTCCCAGGAGGGGAAGAACAACACCAGTGCTGAGGCTGCTAACTGCTTGAATGCCTCCCTGAGAAGTGCTTCTTCTCAACCTCATTCCCACTGGATGTCTCCAAGCTGAGAAAGCTCTCGTTTGTTCTGCAGTCTGTCCAGGGAATTCATTACACTCAGCCAAAAGAAGTGTGCAATCAACTTCCACAGTACAACCTGGAATTGTTTTCATTTGTCATGATGTTACCTAAAGCCAGAACACTGGAAAAAATAGATGTCATTTGACAAACTTGGAAGACTGGAACAACTCCTTCTCTCCTTTTTGTGACCTTTACATGCTTAGTTTTCCAGTGCTGCATAAATCTTGTCTTTTCTGTTGGGTTTTATCTGTCAGGTTACCATCTCAGTCTTTAAATGGGACAATACTAACTCACTGACTGGCCAGATATGCTAATCCTGCCTCATGCCATATGCCTGTCCTTCTATTTCCTGGAGTGTTAGTCCATTGCACACAGCTGTCTTGTCTTAAGAGGCAATTGTCTTAAGAGGCAACGCACCTCTTAAAAACTTAATGCCTGTCTTTATTCAGACCTGTGTTTCCTCCCCCAGGTTAAGGAGGGCTGCTGTAAGTCAAGGGAGAGTTCTCCACAGAAAAAAAGAGGAGACCAGGATAGTGAAAGAAGGCAGATTACTCAACAGTCATGCATCGGTGAGGAATATAGCTTTCCCCCTACCAAGAAGAGGCACTGAAGCCAGATAAATTTGGGAATGGGATGTATACGTTTCCATGGTCTCCTATTCTCCTGATAGTTATCTAAAGTTACTTCTGATGGGTCAGTCAGCTTTATTTTGAGTAATAGCTTTCTGTTGCAACTTAAATACTTACACTTCAATAAAAGTGAACCCAGAAGAGAAGTCAACATTGATAAGAGAGTTGACATTTTGATATTTTCCTTATGCAGCAAGAATATATACAATAAAAAAAAAAAAAACAAAACAAAACAAAAAAAAAAAAAAAAACAAAACAAAACAAAAAAAAAAAAAAAAACAAAACAAAACAAAAAAAAAAAAAAAAAAAAAAAAAAAAAAACAACAAACAAAAAACAACAAACCAAACCAAACCAAACAAACCCTCAAAACCCAAACCCCAACACCACAGATTATTTCATAGAGTTCAGGAGGATTTTAAACCAAATCTATCCTCAAAACACAGAAGACAAATTCTTGGTAAGAAACAAATTCAACAGTAAAGTAAGAGGTTAGTGTGCAGTAGGGGCAAAAATCCATATTAAAACCACACTACTATAGTATTTATTACAATTACTGCTAATAATGAGGGATGGAACTAGATCCTTTTACTTACATCACCTCTAGGCACAATGACAGGGAGAAACCATCTGTCTGAATTCCATTTTACTACCTCTATTCTTTCTTAATTGCCTATTACCCCTAGCTATTACTCAAAATAAAGTTGACTGTTACCCTGTTAATCATAGTTACCCCTTTGAACAGAAGATATCAGTCCTCTAAACTGCTACATCAAAAAAATCCTATTACAACCTTAATTAATATCCGGACAGGCTTATTTGGAAGAGGTGTCTTTCCTTCACGTCTCTCTGAGCCCAGTGATCAAATGACCTACCATGCTATACAAGCAATAGCATTGCTGTTTCACTCGGCTACTTCCAACTGCTTCAGTCCCTATCCTTTGCATAGCAAGAATGAAACAGAAGCCTGAACTTTACACTTTACTGGTTTTGTTGGCCTGAATTTACTTCTTTTACAGTATTTTTAAATCCTTTCAACATATTTTTGAGGCTTATAATGCTTAAGTTATGGGATATTAAGTTGATGCAAAGATGTGATTTATTCCCTTTGTGCTTAAGATCTTGCTGCTTATGCAACACAGAACAGAACAATGTGTCTGGGAAAGACATTAAAGTAGAAATCAATCTCATTTTCTTCCTTCATGCTCCACCCTTACCAATCCTTTCTACTCATTCATACCGCAAGACTGTAACCCACATAGAATATTGTAACACTGGAGCTTGGGACTCATCAAATGATAATGTACAATCTCTGTAACAAAGTGTCCTATAGGGAAAACTATTACACATATTTCTGTAAGGTTTTTTTTTTCGTTTCCATTTTATTATGCAAAACCTGAAAAATTATATCCTCTGTTTCCAGAGTATCTCATTAGAGACAAACTCAGAAAGGCAGATACATCATCCATGTTTTGGCTGTGAAAACGTTCTGTGGGTGAAATGCTTTGAATAGATGTTGCAGCACTCAAATTCTCAAGGTATCTCCATCTATTCTGTGCAGGCAGTAATTAATACCAATAGGAGTTGGCTGAATTACTGACATTTGGATAAACAATGTGAGGTGGAAAGAAGAAATAAAACGGGTGCAACAGATATGGCGTACCTATCAGGGAGGAGAGTGAAAGACAACATAGGGTATATCTACCTCAGGCTGAACTTTTTACTGGAGAGAAGAATCAAAACAGGACCTTTCAGCCATTTAAAAGAATGAAGCTGAGGTTCTGCTGTTAAAAAATAGCATTCAGATATTTTCTAAAGAAAGTTAAGTAGCACTATCGACTGGGCAACAGGATCTGAAATTTGACAAGGGCTTCCTTGGTGCCAGAGAAGTCTGTTTTGCTCCTCAAATTTTAACCCACCCACATTTGGACAGTCAGAAAGCTCCTGAGAAATCATTTGTATAACCTTCTCAGCAATATAACCCTCCAAATGTTCTGCCTGCATGGAGGTACTCCAGCATAGTACTTTCAGGGGCCTGAGCAGCCCTTCCTTGGGAGCTGCTCCTTTTGAAGTTCATGCTGCTGAGATGTTACTTTGCAGACAGGCAACTGCAATAACATAGTCTCTGAGTCTTCAATCTCAGAACTGAAACTTGGACCATGATATTCTTTGTTAGGTTATCTGACTAACTGACTAAACAAATTAAACACAAAACCCAAGCAAGGATCAGAGGAACAATGATAGGTGGAGGAACCCTAGTAATGTAATCAGTGGAAAAACCTAATCAGTGAAAATAAGAGCACATTGAATTGCTTGTTGCCTAAGACCATACAAGGGGAAGGATCGGACCATTGTCCTTGAGGTGAAATGGAGAGTCAACGGAGAAACTTATCAGAAAACTTTGCAAATGAAAGGGTGTGACTGGCTACAGCAGCACAGGTTTGCTGTAGGAGGAAGAGCATTTTACACATAAGTGTAACACTCATTACAGGATTTTTGAAGGGGACTGTGGAAATGCGTAAAGATTGTCAGGGCACGGTGAGGAAGAGGTATGGGGAAAAATCGAGGGAAAAGAGAAAGATAAGGCCAGCTGAGTGTAAAGGTGTCTGGTCAGCAGCTTGTCTGACTGAAGTCTGAGCTTGAGGGCTACAGTCTGTCCTCTATTCTCATTAAATCTGATTTCTACCTTCTGTGTGGCTGTGCCTTCTAATCTAGATGCATATGTATGAATGCTGAAGAGCAGGAGGAAAGGTATGAGTGCCAGCAGCTGGAGTGAGCTGTGAATCTTAGTGGATCCTGTTGCCAGCAACTGGAGTAGGACAGGGGTACTGCAGGCTGCTCCTGAAGAGACTAAGGATCTAAGGCTTACAGCAGCAGTGACCCATATATCATGTGTGTCATACTGTGCTAGAAGACTCCAATCCTGACTGGCAGGAGAGAAGGAACAGGACTCGGCAACCTATGTTCTTCATGTTCATCTGAGGACTTTGGGTCTGTAAGTGGGTGCTGGTAAATGCAGTGCTTTCTCTCTGAGCAGACATGTAGCATGAGTGTGTACACATGCTACCTTCTCATACAGAGACTGAATGCTTCAAGGAGCCATACCTTGGTGCAATAGCCATGACAGCGAGACAGTAACTATATTTCATTTTAGCTGATTGTCAGGACAAATATCATGTCTGTGAGGTCTTTGTGGAGAAGTCTCCCATAATAATTTGTGAATGTTCCACCTACAGACATACTTTTATGTTAAACAAGAAAGTATCAGAATCATCATTCAATGCACTAAATAACCAGCATTACCAGCAAGTATCCTGCTCCTCTGATTAGATAAGCCACAGATTGTTTTGTTCTCTCCAGCTTTTGTGATTTTAAGCCAAGTAAAGCCCCTTTCCAAGTATGTTAGATAGCTTTGTTGCAATGCTCTTGTTTTAAATCCAACACTGATGCAGCATGCATTTATTAAAACAGAACAAAAAACAACCAAAAAACCCCCAAACAACTGACCAACCAGCACTTCAGAAGATCAAATAAACCCTCTTACCTCCAAGCTGTAGAGATACTTGAAACTGGTTTTCTGCCTGGCTGCCTCTTCCACAGCTTGCGCTAATTTTACTGCTCCTCCACCACCAGCTGACCAGTGATTGCAGGGTACAGCATCAAATGCTCCAGACTGCTTTGCAATCTTACACACTAGATCAACCTCAGCAGCAGAGTCAGTTCTGCAACCAAACAGTTCCATCTCATTATTTTAATTAGTTCTCTTTTATAACATTATATACTTAGCCTTATTCTACAACCAACAGTTGCAAAGCAAGTCTACATAGAAACTGGACCATATACATAATGCATTTATATACAGTGTATGTATGTGTTATAGGCAATTAACATGTAAGATTAATAGTTCCATAACAGTATATACATTTTTAGTGGTTTCAAACCCTTAAGAACAAATTAGGATTTAAAGGTCTTTATATTCATAATGGAAAAAGGAAATTCTTTAATAGCTTAATTGGTCCATGCCAAAATGGATTAATATAAAAAATCAAGAACAGTGTGAAATTTTAACTGTGGATTTACTCACAAGAGTAATGAAAGACTAGACTTACTTGAAGACGTTTAGAGCAACCACAACAGGAACTCCAAAGAGATGAGCAATTTGAATCTGTTTTTGTAGATTACAGCAGCCATCAGCTACCAGCTGGAGATTCTGTGCATTTAAATAAAAAATAATGGAAATGGTAAGATACATCAAGTCTTCTCCAGCCAAAGAATTTTCCATAAATTAAACTGAACATAAACAGTGCTGATTCATGACAGTTGCAGGCAAGTAAAATGCTTTGAGACAAAAATATCTTGACACTTATTAATTCTCATTTCAGTTAATAAGCAACAGACACGTTTAAGTAACTAAGCAGTGCCCAAAATTTGTACATGAATGCATTGTTGTCTTCTGAGACAGAAGATGACAGTGCAGCTGATGACTGCTTGCTTGTCACAATTGTGAAAGGGCTGTTAGTCTGTAGATATGCTAGATGCATAGTCTAATCTATATAACTCCCAGAAAAAAACATATTACTGGATTTCCTTAATTCTTTTACCTCACGCTTTGTAGGCCTTAATTGCAACAAGACACATATCCCTTAGTCTGATAAAACCAAAAGACTGTGATTTGTCTACAGTGAACAGACAAGAAAACAACCCTCTAGAATACACTCTTCTTTGAAGAGTGACATCCAACACCAAATGTAAAGCACAAAGTGATTAAATCTGTTGTTTAATGAATAGGTTAAACTATCATTAATTTCAGGGAGTGTTTTTGACCTCTGCACTGTTCTGCTCTTGTGCTTCCTTAAATGACACTATGATGGACTGAAGAGCTGATCAGCCTGACAATTCTGTGGGTCTGGAAAAACTACTGGAAAGCAGCTATTTTTCAGCTACCTCAGCTCCTCAGTACAATCTACCAAGCAGTCACATACATAGCACACACAAAGATAACACTAAGTGGCTGGGGTAAGGTGAGATGGCTTTACTTGTTGGCAATGCCTGCTAGAAGTGTTCACTGTATGTCAGCATTACAGCATGTCAAACATGAGGGTGCACACCATCCATCCAGCATATCAAGTTCTGACTCTTCATACACCATGTTAGTGTGTCCCTTTAAACAAAAAGGTCTCCTGAAGTTTTATAATAGTTTCTCTTACCTCTTCTGTGTATTCTTTCTTCAAGGGGGCACCAGCAGTTACCTGGAATAATAAACAGTCGACATCATCACAGACTGACACCTGTCATAATCCTAATTGGTCACAAGTGCGCTTTTGCTTACTTTTCATACTGCCAGTCAGCACATAACATTGCGTGCAACATCTCAGCTCAACTGCAGCTTCTGTTTTATTCCAATAAAGCTAACACATTGAGAAAAGCAACACTTCCTGCTGTATTTGAATACCAAGATACAAGTAGTAATTCAGCAACTAGTTGTAAAAGACTTATTAGAGGGGAGGTAATTGGATCCCATGCTTAAAAATGCACCAGCAGAGCAAAGACAATGAACAGCAACCTCCAACAGCTGGATGAAGGATTAACAGTTACACATCTGTCTAGAAGAACATCATCTTTGGGTGTCCTGTAATTAGTGCCCATGACAAGGAGCTGAATGCAAATAATTTACTCTGCTAGAAAGCACAAAGGTACACAGAAAAATAGTACCACCAGAGTACTATTCCTAATCTCCAAGGACCACAACACATTGATCCCAGGTACTGGACTTAGTCACTTTGGTTTTGGTCCATTTCACAGTTAATTTCCCAGTAAAAATATCTGGTACTCTACATGCCCCTATGATACATTATGTAAACAAATGAAAGCTTGATACTTCTAAAGATACAGATCAGACACAAATAGAAACAGTTATTAAGACATATTTAAGTTCTATTTTTTGCTAGATTTAATGATACACACATGACAATATGTCTGCACTGGTAGGTATGGAATAATTTCAATAAAAATAAAGAAAACTTGCATTAGAACTGTACTAAAAATGTAAGAAGCTATATAACTGTATCAAACTGAAAGACTGAAAAATGACAACTCGGCTTTAGCGCTAAGAAATGATTAGCTCTAAGGGAGACCATGCATTCCAAAATTTTGTGGCTGTGGAAACAGCTCTGGCATTTTCACCCAGTGAGACTGTTTCCCTGGTAGCATCGCCTTTTGCATGCTGCTGGACAGATGAAAGTGTGTCTGTCTGCCAGGCTAGTCTGATCTGACTGTGTGACTGAGAAGTACGTCTACAATCAGTAATCTGTACAAGTGTCTTCATGGTTTAAATAGCAAAAACCAATACACTGGTGACTTTCGGAACACTGGGAAAACACTTGCAAAATTTTATCAGTTACCTCGGTATCCCTGAGGGAATTAAACTGATCATATTGGAAGGACAGAAGGATTTCCATTACTGCAGTGAAATAAATCACAAAACCTTCCATAAAAATGTTCCCTACTTCTACGTGCATACTGCAACCCAAACCCTTCAAATTCCTTCTCAGCTGCCAGCTTTTCCAGCCTTTGACTACTGTGCACAGACTGAGTGTGCTTACGAACACTATTTCAAAAGGCAGGGTAAAGAATATATATACATATTATAGCTTTTTATTTCATACAAGCAAATTAGCAAGATTTAATACTTCTAAAGAGCTCTTTCATTCCTCCTCTTTCACCTGTGTCTTTCCATTCCTGCATAGAGGTAACTTCTATATAATGAGGTAACTCAAGGAGGATATGTAAATACTGGCCCACAGGCTACCCCCAGTATTTCTTAAACCAAGATATTTCACTTATTTCAAACTTCAGCAACAATTTTATTCTCTAAAAAAGGTGCAAAAACTTACACTTGGCCCACCTCCATGCATCTTCAAAGCCCTCACTGTAGCAACAAGTACAACCACACTGGGAACTAAGCCAGAAGCTCTGCATTTGATGTTGAAGAATTTCTCCATCCCAATGTCAGCACCAAAGCCAGCTTCAGTTACTGTTAAACATTAAAAAAAAACAAAACAAAACCACACATAAAACATGCTTTCAGTTAAACACTGGGAGATATTTCTACTTTAGCATACAGTGCACTTAAATATACACTAATACTCAGCTTTGAATGAACGTTCAAATAGAGGTCTATTTACATTACTGAGTCTGATTAAAAAACTATTCCCACCTCAGAAATAAATTATCTTATTCTTGATATGCACAATATGTCACCAGAAGTAGTCACATGGGGTGAAACCCCCCAAGAAATCCAAAATAGTTTGAATCAAAGTATTTTAAAAACATCTAGTCCTCTAAAATGGCTGTTTCTGTGTAATTATATTTAAATGTCTTACACAAATAAGATTTCCCTATATTATTCATCCTCCCTTGATTTCACTAATGATACGCTTCCATCACAACTAATGGACCTAAATTCTCCTAGGTTTGCAGAACTTCTGATCATTTCTTGCTTTTGTGAAGAGGATGCTTAATTATAAACACAAAACAGCAGTTACTGCCATGTCTCAGTGCTGAAGATACTATTAAATAGTGAATTTTATAATGGGATTTTGCACTAAAGCCAGACATTAGTGTAACATGACCCAGGACAAAAATGTGTACAGAATTAGGATAAACCTGGGACAATATTTTTAATGAATCTGCAAATAAAAGAGAAGCTAACCTCTATTAAATCATGTCAGTCTCTTCAAAAACTGATTTTTCAAGTATCTATTATTTCAATTATCTCTTTCAAAATCCAAATAATTTCTTTTCATGAGACAAGCTACAAGCACACAGCTATTAAAAAAAAATATAAAAAATCAAGGGATTAAGTCTTCTGTGGGTTGAAAACTTGCCAATGTAACTATTTCCCACCAGAACAAACTGAAGAGTTGGGTTCGGCATGTGCCACTGGAAGATATGAAGGGATTTTCAGGCAGGGTGGGAAAATAGCTTGCTCCTGAGGCTTCTGGACCTGACTCTAAGTAGGGCTGGTAACATGCACTTATAACCCCAATCAGCTTGCAAAGCTTGTAAATTTTCCTTTCTTTCTCTCACTCTTGACAGGAGTTTTAACTCTCATGCTTAGGATTGAAGGGGCCACAAACAGCTGATTGAACATTATGGGGCTGAAAATCTTCAAAAGGGCTGAGGAGGAGGAGGCACAGATCTGCTCTGCTGCTGTGGGAGGAAGTATCTTACTGTTGGCAGCCAATGCGCTTTAGGAAGTCCCAGCCTTTGTACATTTGTCCTTGCCCCACCAGTCCCTTTCCACCTCTTCTTCGTTTTGCACATGCTGAAACAATTGCCTGTGTGCCTCTGCACAGAGGGAGGAAATGGCTGGGGGGAGGAAGGAAGAACTAGCAAACAAGGGGGTGGCTGCGGGGGAGCAGAGACCTCTTGAAACAGTAGTATGGTGAGTGTCATGATTAGCATTCTCCAAAATCACTGTAATAAGTATATTATCTTTTACTGAACAGCCCTGAGAAAGAGACATAACACACATGGAAACAAAAAAAAAA